>KQ995309.1:88470-133472 GCA_001598015.1 Dorcoceras hygrometricum
TTGCAGGAAGACCTCTTGACCCGAGGTGACATCACCTCTTGCAGAAACACCTTTGACAGGAAGACCTCTTGACCTGAGGTGACCATCACCTCTTGCAGGAAGACCTCTTGACCCGAGGTGACATCACCTCTTGCAGAAACACCTTTGACAGGAAGACCTCTTGACCTGAGGTGACCATCACCTCTTGCAGGAAGACCTCTTGACCCGAGGTGATCATCATCTCTAGCAGGAACACCTCTTGACCCGATGTGACCATTACCTTGCCTCCAGGAATATGAACTATCTACGTCTCTCTTAACTTTAAAACAACCGTGAATCCAGGAGACAATCTCGCATGAGATAACCGTCAATTTGGACGTGATCTTCGCCACGAAAAGCGCTCCAGCCCATCACACGCCGGGCAATGCGCCGGCAACCACCGCCTAACCCCTCTATAAATACAAGGTATGCTCCATTCTACAACACATTCACAAACACACAAGCTCTCTGCTTTGTGAAAATACTTCCGACGCCCTCTGACCGGTGTCTGTGGTTGCAGGTCGTTCAAAGGAAGACACTCAGCTCATCTCCCGAGGACAGAGCTCAGGAGCTCCCGAACTCCACACCGATCTCACTAAGCTCATCTCCCGAGGACAGAGTTCAGGAGCTTCCGAACTCCAGACATCTCAACGTGGTGGCAGTTCTCCGGGTGGGGAAAAAATCGGCTAAATCACATTCTTTATGCATTATGCTTTACTGTTCTTATTGGAATACAGGCATGATATTGGATAGGAATGTGTATATTAAAAATATTTTTATAATATATACTACTAATATTTGTATTTGTATTTGTATTTGTATTTATTCCAAATACAAGGTTGAACAAAGAATAGACTCGTGGAATCTTTTTTCACAATCTAGTTGGCCGACAATTCAATCCAATCATTTTGTGCCTATCTTTTATCCAGCACTCCATGTTCACTTGTCAAGTCGAGAATTGACATTGCATAGATCAATATCTCTTAATGCTATAAATGATATCGTTTTTTTTTCTGCGAGAAGAAATTAGAAAGTTCGAAACAATTAAACATCTTGAAATCTTGTCCCTCCACACAACTATGAGATAAATTATCGATGGCCAATATGATTATTTTTGAAATTTAACTGATTATAATTCAGTCATTGATCAGTTATAATTTATGACAATAATTTATTATAGTTTAATACCATATACACGTAAAAATCGAATCTAACATGACGATTTAAGAACCAAAACTTTTATTTGAGTAATAAAAGCGTATCACAAATTAAAAATTCCTATATGAATTAATTTTTTGAACTAGAGCCAGGTGGTGGCTGGAATTGCTGATACAAAGCTGCGAGCCTGTTGTAAGCATCGATCGTCATTATCTGCAACCATGCACGGGTTATCCCACGAAGATGTCAAAAAATATTTCTCAAAAAAAAAAATTATAAAAACGACTATATGCTAACTGTGAGGAACTCTAAAACAGTATACCATTTAATCACTTCTAATTTATAAAATTTTGGAGATGATAAAACAAAATTATACCTGTGACTGTTGCCATGCCATGAACATGGATAATGGATCCGTCATCACCGAAGTAGGTCCTTGCAATCGCTCACCTGAATTATCCCACGCCGCTCCCACCGGCATAAACGAGCCGGGAGCTGGCGGGATTCCGGCAGTTGGCGGTGGCAACATCCCGGATCCCAGCCGCCCCATGGCATTTATGTCCATGATCCCGGCACCCATACCCATACCCATACCCATACCCATTCCCATAGGATTCATCATCGACATTTGAATGTGTTGATGCTGCTGCATGGCTGCCAACGGCATCATATTCATATGTGACATGTTCATCCTCATGACCTGAACTTGTGCTTGCAGTTGTTTCACATATTCTATCACTTCATCCAGCATTGAAGCTTTATCTGTCTGAAAAAGATAATTATATGCAGATTTCAATCAGGAATACTTGATAAATGTTCGAATAAAAATTTTATAGTTCAATATTTCAAGAATTTAGAATCTACCATCTCTAACATCAGTTTGCAAATTGTGTTAGCATACTCATGTTACAGATTATACAACATGCACGACTTTTGTGATCATCAATTCATGAGCACTGTGATAGGCCAAGGACGAAATGTGACACAACAAGTACTGCGAAGTGAAGCGAACATTTTTCCTATAATCCAGGGGGGATGGCATGTGAAAAATCTGTACTAAATAAATAAATGTGGGAGCAAATTCAATTTTATAATAACAAATTGTCGATCCTTTTTTTTTCTGTCTGTTTGATCAGAAACAAGATTAACCATGTGTGGACTACAATCAATGAAACCCTTCCCAAGTTGTGTAAATGCTGGACCACATTTCATATCATCATGTCTAGATAAGTTATATAAAATACGTACAACATATTACGACAAAATAAAATAATAAAGAAGATAAGATCATCAAATCGGAATCAGAATCGACTGACCGAGGGAGAAAGTATTTCGTCATAAAACACACGGACAACTATATCTGTATCTCATTACATAGTTTTATTTGGTTCTAACTTATTTAACATATTGTTTCCCCGAAAAGAAAAAAAAAATATAAGTGGCTTCATAAACCACTGAAGCCAGGATATTTGATTAGGTGGCTAGACCCAAGAGTTCACAATTTTAAATGAATTAAGCATATGATAAAATGTTCCTTTGAGTCAAGATGACTACTTTCTCAGATAAAATCAAGAACTTAAATACACGAGATCATGAAGTATATTTTAGAAGATAACATTTATAAATTTTAAATAAAAGCACTCATAAAATTTTAAAGCTTGAGGAAATTATTGCTCATACTCCCCCAAGTTCAATTACTTAGAAGACCTATATCGGAAAGGGAAAAGAGCTAAATATGTAGTTTAAATTACAATGTATTATCTTATCAATTTTTACTTGTTAAAAGTTAGTTCTCAAATTATCATAGGCTTTTGTTAGTTTCAGTTCAATTTCGTCCGAGCGCTGACATGGTATCGGAAAATTGTCGATGTATCAGCACCATGTTAGCGTTCCGACGATACAAGACGAAAAACCAACCAAGAAAAAATTTAGGATTAAGTCATAATTTCGACAATATCTAGATGAAATTTTATAAGTACAACTCATGTATCTAAATCGACTACTGTATATATATCATGCTTTGTAATATTACCTTGCTGGAGTTTGGGACCAACTTCTGCAGCATCTTCATCCTTTGATTTATCCTGTCCCTTCGTTTCTGAGAAATATATATAAATCAGTCTACATGAATTGTTTTTAAAATAAGAAAAGAAACAAACATAAATATGCTTATTAGGGTACTGTCTTTTTGCCCAAAAAAAAAATATATATATAGTTAAAAAACCTACACGTTCGGACTGATTATGGATAGCAGCTGCCCTACTCCTTTTTGTTAAGACTGAGGACTTTCCAGATCCCCTTTTCTTGATTTCATCGATATCACCTTTATCCCTCTGCAATTCAGATGTTGAAGGAGTAAAAAAAACAATAATATTAGGAACAATTTTGATTTTATTTAAAACTAATTATATGACCAAGCTTGATTTGAATGTTTTGAATTTTAAGTGATTTCAAATGAATATGAGTAAACATAAAATAGGACTAAAAAAGAATGTAATATGGCCAAATGTGAAAATACCTAGATGTGTAGTTGTGTACTCGTATCCTGTTAAAAATTCATTGATAAAAGTCCATAATTACTTCTTATCAAAGTTTTAAACCCTACCTTACTAAAGGTTAAAGGCAAATGTAAACATGAACATCTAGTGTTTTATTTTATTTTTAAATAAAAAATGATGGATGTTCGCAAAATAACCTTAAATGATGAGCATAAAATAAAAAATAAATATATACAATGAAACTCTGTGTCCCTCGGATTTTATTTTAATTCATATATAAGTTTAAAAAATAATCCAAATACAGTTCTGATATTATTAGCATTAACTTGCATGTTGAAAAACACAAGTAAACATTTTGCCAAAGCCCAAACGAGAGATATTACCAAGGAGAACAGAATTTGTGACATATATGTGGCACAAATAATACATAAGTAGAGGTGTAAAATAAATTAATTATGTAAAATAATTATATAATTTAACGAACAGATATAGATATATACGCACCGAGCAGTTGCAAGGAGCACGAAGGGGACAACAGATTACAAAAAAATTTAATTCCTTATTAGTAGAAAAATAAAAGCAATCACCCTCTATTCTAACTTGTTTTTCAAAATCTAATTTCCAATTAAAAAACCATAAAGTTAAATTACCTGTCGCCTAATGTGACGCACGGAGTCATGGTCCTCGCCGGTGCTCTTGCTGTCTTCCTTACCGGAGCTGGTATTTTCCGGCGAATCCGTCGAGGGAGACGTGAACCACGCCGCTCCCATTTGATCCTTCTCGCAGGTATCAAGCGTCAACTGCCGGCTATCCCGGTCGCATGTGGCGCTCTCGCTCGCGCTCCCGTTCGTCTCACGGCTGTTAAAGTCCACATCACGAGGGACATGGTTCCCTCCCCCGACGCCGCCGTCCAAGGTGGCGGCGACGCCGCTGCACGATCCCACCCTGGTGGAGCACCCCGGCGCACACGTGCCGGACTCCAGTATTTGAGAGGAGGGGACCGGGTTATCATTCCCGTTGATGAGGTTAGTTTTGTTGCATGGAACTAAGGCGTCCATCGTCATCGTGGCGGAGGCGCTGGCCGCAGGGTTGGCCATGGATTTGCGGTGGTCAAACCATGGTACAACATCGTCTCCGCTGCCATCTGAGGCGTACTTGGGATAGGGGAGGCGCGTGGCTTGGTTTACTATAGACTCCAGCGTTCCGGCGCCGGGGCGTGGCTTATCCCATGTAGTGTACTTGGTTGGAGGCACGCGGGGAGGGCCTAAACCATGCATGGCCAATTGCCCATTTTTCCAAGTCAATTCTGCCATTTCATAATCCAACCTGCGTGACCATTTCAATTTGAAATTAAAATCTAGAGCTAGTTTCGATTTTCAAACATCACCAAAAACATAAATTTTGAAAAACCCATGTAGAAAAAATCAAATAAAATATCAATAAAGTAATTGCATAAATCTTATGAGCCATCGATCGTACCCGGGCAGCGCTGAATTATCATCAAGATCCCAACTTGGTACACATTGATTCATTTCTTCAGGAAAAAACTGAGAAATATCCCTTCTTTTCTTTTTTCTTTTGAATTATTGAAGGATATAAAGGTTTAGAATATTATGCCACACACAAAGCGAACTTCTTTTCGACTTTAATTTTGGGCATATAATATATGTGGGTGTAGATCTTTGAGATTTGAGGGACATAGAGATGAGAAGAGTATAGATTTAGGGGAATGCATGTTTATGTGTGGTCCTTTGGATAGAAAATGAAAGCTAGAGGAGAATCTGATCTAATTTAAGACTTTTTTTTCCTCCTTTGTTTTTTCCTTTCCTTTTTAATGCAAAAGATACAACTACACAGGGCTCGAGTCAAATCCAAAACAGGTCAAGTGAGCACATTTTCTAATTACATTTTTCACAATTTTAACTTTGTGAAGATATAATGTTAAGCTAAACCAAGAAGTTCTAAAAATAGAATAATCCTAAATACGCATCCGGCCCTACGCAATCGGGTGGAGGTTTTCTCACGACTCAAGATAGATGTCATCATAAAGGCAATAAATTATAAAACTAAAATAAATCTAAGATTATGATATTTAAATATTCATTTGTAGGTGTTCCCCTTTTTACACTTAACTTCAATGTGTTAAATCGTTATCATTGAATTTTTGAGTTAGAATCATTCTTGACAACCGTTTGTGTACAGTTCAATCAAGAAACTTTAGCCACATATCTGTAAATTGTTAGTACAATGTCTTCTTTCCTTCGCTGCGTTGTGTTTAAATTGTTGGGATATTTGTTTTTGTGGTTTTTTTGTTGAGATTTTGTACTTATTACAAATTTCAGTTTTAATCTTTTCGACAATTTAGTGTTTTCCCATGTAGTACCGTTGTTACACTGACTTGGCATTGATATTTGCCATGCTACAGTAACTCTTATGGTAACAAAAATGGATACAATTATAAAAAATCGAAAGATATTGATATCACTATTAATTTTCATATCGGGACCCGAGGAAAGACCTCTTCTTAAAAACAAAAACGCCACTGGTGATCTTCTATCTTTGGCCTCAACTCTTCCAGGAAGACCTCTGGCAGGAAGACCTTAACTCTTCCAGGAAGACCTCGGGCAGGAAGACTTCTGGCAGGAAGACCTCAGCTTATCCAGGAAGACCTCTCGCAGGAAGACCACAGCTCTTCCAGGAAGACCTCGGGCAGGAAGACTTCTGGCAGGAAGACCTCAGCTTATCCAGGAAGACCTCTCGCAGGAAGACCACAGCTCTTCCAGGAAGACCTCGGGCAGGAAGACTTCTGGCAGGAAGACCTCAGCTTATCCAGGAAGACCTCTCGCAGGAAGACCACAGCTCTTCCAGGAAGACCTCGGGCAGGAAGACCTCATCTCTTCCAAGAAGACCTCTGGCAGGTAGACCTCACCTCTTGCAGGAAGATCTCTTCACCCGAGGTGACATCAATTATTGCAGGAAGACCTCTTCATCCGAGGTGACATCACCTCTTACAGGAACACCTCTTGACCCGAGATGACCATGCCGCTAAGCTCGATGAGTCACCCGAGGACTTGTGCTCAGATCGGGAGTGTCTCACGAGGACGGTGTCATATCTACAAGAATCCAACCCGGATACGTCTTTCCTTATTTAAAAAATCCATGGACGATACGTCTTTCCTTATTTGGACGACAAGATCGCAGATCACGGAAGATCTTACCGAGGATCGCGGATAATATCTCGCCCGAGATACCCGCTGTAGGCGAATATTCGCCAGGATATGCTCATCTCAACCGCCTAGCCCCTCTATAAATACCAGGTATGCTCCCTCATTCTGAACAAAATTCGGTTACATCCGATACGTTACGAAAAATGAAATATGATACGATAATTATCAAAATCGTAAAAAAGAAAAAACAAACTTGGCAAACATAAAATTGTCTCTACATTGTATTAAGTAACTCATCTATTGTTTTCCCTCCTTGATCGTATAGTTTATCTTTGTTCACGAGTACCACATCGCGAATGGACTTTAACAACATCCCAATTTCAATTGAACTATAATGTTTTAACCTCATTGGTCTACTCTATTTTAATGTAATGTTGATTATTTATAATCCTCTATTACCTCACTTAATTAAAGACTTATTTCAATTAATGTTTGTTTAGAGATAAATTTTATGCTTGTGGACTAATTTGAGCAACAACTTTAAGACCAGATCCCTCACTCTTAAAGAAGCAATATTAGACCGTTCCTTTTTATTATTATCATTATTATTTTATTTATAAACTGTTTGACGAAATTCATATGGTAACAAATAAATATGTTAAAAATAAAAATATGTTAAATGTCAATTTGATTTTAAAAATGTCACCTCAGTTTCAGTATATAAAAAAATTAATGGAACAAAAAAATGGAGCTAAGTAGTGACACGTGATTGAATTTGGAGCCGAGTGGGATCGAAAATCGAGTGCTGTAATCTCAATGTGATTCGCGCGTGGGGAATCGAAACTTTGGATGCTAGCAGTTGATGAAAATTTTGGACACGCGTTGAGGGACTAATGAAGAATGGGAGACTCGACGTGTCATCGCCACGCGCAAACGTCGGCAGTTACCGATCCACGCTCCGTGTGTCAATGGCGAATTTGGTGAATTCTGCAAAATTGGGAAATTGTATTTTTGGTTCCACAGTCTCCAGATGCTTAGTCGGTCATACAACTCTAGATTTTGGTTTTGGATTCGTTTCAACCCGGAAAGTAGAATGATTGAGCTTCGGGAAATATTTATTTGGCCCCTCTATTTTTCTGTTTTTCTAAAATTCACCTACTTATTTTCAGCAGTCAAATTAGCTAGTCCCTAAGGCCATCTCCAACCCATAACTTTATTTTGGTGCAATTTCTGCATTAAAATAGTGCAGTTTCTGCACCAAATACAAATACATCTCCAACCCACTTACTTCAAATTTTACACCAAAAGGTATATTCTCATAATATTTCATGAATTCTTATATATTAATATTTCTTAATAGTTTAACAATATAATTGTTATTAATATTTTAATTATTATTTTAATAATAAATTATAATAATTTTACATAAATTAAGAAACGTAATTAATATTAAAATAGATCAATAACTTTAATATATAAAATAATTGAACAATATGATTTTGGAGGAATTTGATCTAATTGATTTAATATTCTATTAATTAATGTTTTATTTCAATAGAACATAAGTTCATTAAATATTAATTTATGTAGATTTAATAAAAAGTTTAAAATTTTTTAATTAAATTATTTATTAATTTTGTTTTTTATAATTATTTTATATAAATATATTTTTTTCAATAATTATTTAGTATAACAAAAAAGGAAAAGAAAATATAGATTTGGCGTAGCAAAAAACTGCACCAAATTTGGTGCAAAATATTTGATGCTGCACCAAATTTGGTGCAAAATATTTGGTGCTGCACCAAATTTGGTGAAATGGTGCAGAGGGTTGGACTTCATTTTTCAGCACCAAAATAGTGTAAAACACCATTTTGGTGCTGGGTTGGAGATGGTCTAATGTATAGGATTACAATACTAAATTTCCCTATAATTCACGTTTACTTGCGTTAAGGATAAGAGTCAATATTAACCTAGGTTTTATAACCTTTATAAAGCGGGAAATCAAATAGGGTGAGGTAACCACGAGTGATCTCTACATTTACAAGTAAGAGATTCTTTTTAAAAAGTATTTCTTATTGTATATTTTTTTGAGTATGAAAATTATGTTGGCTTAGAGTGATCTATTTTTGAAGTATTGCTGACAAAAATTAAGAAGTTATATGCAGTCCACTGAAATTCATCGGATTCGATACAGCTCCGCAAAACTTGCTTTATCCAGACAGATTTTTTCTCTGTCCAATTAACCAGTTTGAGCCGAAATTTTTATAACTAGCAAAATATCTTTTCTATGTTTCCTTATAGATATATATTATAAATTTGCTTATTTGAAGTGCAGAATGACCTCTTTAGTATTTATGTATTTAATTCCTAGTTTTTATTACTATTTCAAATTTATTTTATTGAAGAAAATTTAGACACTATTTTTTCACGTCATTGAAGAAAATTAGCTTGCACTCAGAGAGTACATGTTAAAGTTCTTTATATCAATGTCTATTTACAACATATATTAAAGCACCACCTTTACAAGTATAAAGTATATCTCTCTTTGATTGTTGTACATGCTAAAGTACGTACAACCACAAGAAGTATGTCAAAGAAATTTCAATCGAAAACCATCAAAGCCCCCACACAATTTCATTCACACCCAAACATACAACATATTTGCTCGGCCCCTTTTGAGGTTCATCTCCGGTGTTCAATCGGCAGCCGCCACCCATGAAAATGGACATGAAGAAGATCGCGCATGACTTGCCATCGTTGCTGCGGTGGCAGCTTCCATGTGCACCGCCATGGAGAAAAGCAACATAACGGCTATGGCACCAGCACCGTTGGTGATACATAACAGTACTGGTGATACATAGTGGCTGTTTGTTCAGACATTATAAAAAATTATTAACGATCATGTACACTAAAGTATTAACGATCATGTACACTAAAGATAACGGTTGCAGGTTTTCTCGATATAAAAAAATTAGTAATGAGGTACATAGTTACAAATTCCATGTTTTTATAGTAGTTAAATACATGGATGTTTACTGCTAATTATTAGTCTCTGTTACGATGGGGCTGGTGTTTCGTATTGACTACATTTTTTTTATACTTTGTTTTGCAATGAATGTTGATTAATTTTGATGAAATATAAAAATTTTAATATTAATATATATATAATATTTTTATATTTTTTAAGAATGCAATTACCTTAAGCTGTATTTAAAAAATTTGTAGTATCGACACACCCATATCCATGCAAGATAGCATTGTAGTACAGAAACAAGTTTTATGTCAGGAAAACCAAGATCATGCCGCTTCCGGGCTCAACAACATTTTTTCCATGAAAGAGGATAGCTTGCTGATATACGATTCATCAAATAAAATGTATTAGCTAATATATGGAACCACCTGATTTAATTTATATTCATGTTTTATAATTTATTTAAATGGGTTTCATGTACTATATTTTGATAAGGAATGATGATATATGTTATTTCCTCATTTGGAAAAAGATGGTTGAAAACTGATTATTATCATACCTTTGATAAATCATCAAGGTTTTAGGTCTAAATTATATGGATGAACTTAATGAAATGGTATGGAGTATAGAAAAAGTTAAACATGTGATTGAAAAGATTGTTAGTATAATCTTATCTTTCTCATGGTTAACTAAACACAGCCTTAGAGTTTAGATAGTCAATATTAATCTAATTTTCTTTAACATCACATTAACTTTCAAATATCCGATAATAAAATTTAATCGAATTGAACGGAAAGCAATAGCCTAATGATAACCTCTGATTTTACTGTAATTATTTTTTAGTTTGCGCATTTTCTTTCTAATTTCTTTAGAATTAACAGTTTTGAAGTTTCTTTATAATATGTAGCTTATCATAACAAAAGTAATCTTAATTTGGAAAAGCTACCCATGTGCGTAAGGAAGATTAATTTAAGCCAATCCAAGAAAATCATATTGAACAAGAAAATCAAATTGAAGCGAATCATAGTTACACTATACAACGAGATACTCGGGCCTCGCCATTCTCTATAAATACATGGTTACCCTCCATCTTTCATCACATACTTGAAGGACAAAAACTTCTGAAAGAAACACAGAGGTCTGTAAAGATGCATTGGATCAGAGGAGAAGCTTTGGGCAGAGGGGGTTTTGCTTTTGTCTCTAAAGGCATCATAACATCCCAACAAGATGGTATTCCACACATCGTCGCTGTCAAATCTTCAAAATCATCGGAGTCCGACTCTCTTGTCAAAGAAAAGAAGCTGCTCGATCGCTTCAACAACTGTCCCTTCATCATCCGATGTTTCGGGGATGATACGACCGAAGAAGATGGACAGATGTTGTACAACATCTTTCTCGAGTACGCATCCGGAGGTTGTCTGGCCGATATCATAAAGTCTTCCGACGGAAGAGGCTTGCCGGAGCCAGCTGTGAAGAACCAAACGAGATCCATCCTCCCTTCATCATCCGATGTTTCGGGGATGATACGACCGAAGAAGATGGACAGATGTTGTACAACATCTTTCTCGAGTACGCATCCGGAGGTTGTCTGGCCGATATCATAAAGTCTTCCGACGGAAGAGGCTTGCCGGAGCCAGCTGTGAAGAACCAAACGAGATCCATCCTCATGGCCCTCTCTCACATGCACGCACTCGGGTACGTGCACTGCGATATTAAGCCCCACAATATCCTGATAGTTGAACAAGGTGACGAGAGAAAGAATGTGAAGAATTATGTGAAACATACTGCAAAGCTCGCGGATCTCGGGAGTGCCTTCAATATGCGTGGCGGCGAAGATAACGAAGATGATGGGGGTTTCAGGGGTACCGTTCTTTATGCAGCACCGGAGTCCATAATCAATCAAACATACGTACCTCAATCAGATGTTTGGTCGTTGGGGTGCACAGTGTTGTCCATGTTGACTGGAAAATCACCTTGGAAGTTCGAAAGTTCGAAGACTGCCACTGATGTGATGATGACAATCGGCTGCAGCGATCAGATTCCGAATATCCCGAGCAGTAAGAAGATTTCCAAAGACGCCGTAGATTTTCTGAAGAAGTGTTTCGTCAAGGATCCTAGATCAAGATGTAGTGCCGACATGCTTCTTGATCATCCCTTTGTCAGAACTAGAGACGCCCCTCTCACCGGAAAATGCAGCAGCCACAGCCGCCGCCACCACCACCACCACCATCATCTCACATCAAGATTATCCCACGGCTTCAGCTCATTGGTCCATAGCTGCTTTCATGTCCATGATTTGGCCGCAGTCAGTCCAGTTTAATGTAATCAACTTTGAGCCACTTATCGCAATACTTTGCAACATTTGTAATTGTATTCATATTAATTACAAACAAACGGTTGATTAATGTTTTTAGCTAAGTCCCTTTTACCAAAAAGATTTACGTTGATCAGTATGCATTGTGTTTATCCTATAAAACAATCTTATATTTCTGGAAAAAAATCAAGTACACACTTATCGCATTTAATATTGAAAAAATAATTTATAATCACATACTTATAATTTTATACACAATCAAAAAATCGAACTGAAACTTATCAAACTGGCCTATACCAAAACTAAACTAGAAACACGAACGTTCAATACAATACTTATATTGTTTTATCGTTTTCTACGTAAAGTTGTTAAATATATTTGGGCTCCGTTTGAACACGTTTTTTAAAAACATTTTTAGTGTTTTTAAAGTTAAAAAACTTAACGTGTGTGTTTTATAAAATGTTTTGAAAAATATTTTTAAAAAACTAGTTTTGAGGTACACTTTTTGAAGAATAGTTGGAAGATGTTTTATAATTTTTTTAGAATGAAAATATAGGTAAACCTTATATAAATGGTCAATTAAATTTTTTTTGTTAGATTAATTTTTTGAATGCTATTTTAATATTATTTCTTAATTATAAATCATTTTCTAAAAAAATTATCTAAATATTTTTAATTTATAAATATTTTTATAAAATAGTTATCCAAACACATACTTACCTTTAAAAAAGACTTTCAAAACATTTTGCAAGATTTTTTTAAAAACACTTTTATAAAAATATTTTTAAAAACTTTGTCCAAACGGAGCATAATATTTACACAAACCTGAGAGAATGTATATATAAATTTAAAATTTTTATAAAATCTCTAATCAATAAAATCAAATATCAGCACACTGGAATTGAAGATGCTCGTGATATGCTAAGGGTATAGATCAGTAGAATTAAGGAAAAGTCAGCCGAGAGTGATTTGCCCAACGTGTGATGCGGCTGTGCGAGATTGTCTCCTGATGCCATGCTCACGTTAGTCATGCTTGAGCGTGATTATCGCCAAGATGATTTGGGTGCCCGTTGTGTGCGCTTTGGACACCTCCTAAAATGTGACAGTCGTCTCCGCATATCGAGAGGTATGTCGACAGTTCGAGGATGTATGATGTGCTCGGGTTTTTCCCTGAGATGCGCTGCTCGAGGCCTGAGGTGGGTTGCCTAGAGTATCAATGGTATCTCCTCAACTGATTAGAATTAGTGAGAGCCATAACAAGGTCGAAGCACTCCTCACGCAACATTAGCGGGCCGGGTCCCCTTCAAACTCAAACGAGGCTGGCGGGGAACGGTATCAACAACTATGAAACATGTCTGCAACACTAGGTGAGAACAATACTATAACCTAATGTTTAGTCTAGAGGTGCTGAAGTGTGCTGTTTTATTAATGTATTGGATCCCAAGTGCTCGCTCGTCCGTTGGACACTATAACTCTTGGCACCTATCTGTTCATCAAGAAGATTGCTGAACAAACCTCTAAAACTGACTTATCTCAAACGATAGCAGATTCAATGTGAGAAAAATGCATAATCATACATCATATGAAAAGAAAAAATGTACACAAAAGTTAGCATATTCGTCATCACAAAATTAAAAAAAAATCGATTATTTTGGTCAACAAGCATTTTGAAAGAAAGAAACCTAGAAAATGTTATTCGAACTTCCATAAACAAATATATGTGTTCTTACATATTTACATTTCCTCAATTATTTGTTCGCTGCTCAAAATTGCGCTTTTCACATAAAATATATTATTACTCAAGAAATCAGTTTAGATTGAGAAATAGTATCAGCTGATTACTAAAATCATTTTAAACACAAATATAATTGAAGGAGTTTAAATCATTTTAAACACAAATATCCTATATCATTTTGCCTGCTCACAAGTACCATCGATATAAATTGAAATTATATCAAATTCTAGCCGAGTTCGAAATTGCTTGGAGCTGTAAGAACTGTAAATTTCTCAAAGAGGAAACATAATATACAAACATTACTTGGAGCAATTATTACTCTTGAAAATTTATAATTATAATCTTTCGAGAAAAATACACAGGCAATAAAACTTTACGATACCAAAGCTCGCCTCGTATCCAGTTTCATTTACATGTAAAATGTTAGACTAATCGCCTTAACCGGATTTAAAAAAGAAACACGTTAGATAGTTCCTGTCACGATGCAACGCTCTTATAACCTCGTATCTAAACTTTTGTCATACATGATACAACAAGAACATCGATATAGATCTTACCAAGTACTGTTTTTACGAGTCGTGTCCACCACAGCATGCCTCACAGCACGCGTAGCAACCTAAACACGCCATGGCTCCACACAACTGAGTGAGCACGATTGCACATTGGTCATTCATTCGGGAACACACTTGGATACAGCACGGGCAACAGCAGTGGCCGCAAAGTCTTCCACAGCAGTTGGACGTTGCTTTGATGAAAATTTCTGCAGCTTCAGGGAGTTTGGGTTCACTAGATCCCGGAGGTATGTTCTCCTTCGTTGCGTCTATGTTGCCAAAACCCAGGCCAATGTTGTTCAGAACAATTACCTGTTGCGGTTTAATGTCTTCTGTCTTCTTGTTACCGATTCTGTTGGAGACCTGCAAAAAGTGCAGTTAATTAAGGTAGACATTCATGTTATTCTTGGAAATAACAAGTGTAAGGTGAAAATCACAAAACATTCTCAGAAATCAGAAATTACATTCTTTTGATCAAATGCAATATGTAAGAAGTTCTCAATTGACACACTTGTGCAACTTCATTGTGAGCTACATGCAGCACTTTCCCTTGGCCTTGCCCTTCCTCCTCTTGCTAGCACTAGCAAAAGCCGATGGGAGTGCCGAATTGAGTGAAAGGACTTGAAAACACTCCCTAAGTCAAAGTTTCTAGTTCACTGTCTCGAACTCTTAGAGAGGCTGCTTACTAGTATTTGCAGTGGTGCCCTCGAGGTTAAAAAGGATGAGCATGAGACAGAGTAAAGGTCTGTCTCAATTTATTTTTCTAGTTTTTAGGTCTTTTTTTCCAATATTTTGTGCTTTTGTATTATCTATATGATTCCTTCAATAAGTTCACCAGAGTTCTCATACTGTTCAAACTGTATTTGTTGTTTGTTAGATTGAACTTTGCAAAACCTAAAGGAACAAAACACAAAGTAATCTGCATATAAACAATAAAAGTGACATTTAGAGGAAAAAAAAGGAAAATGATAAAAGTGATACTTTCAAAGGTTAAAGTAAATGCACCTGTTTCGAATTGGTTGAATTTGCACTTGTTTTCCCTTCCGCTGTCTCGAGCAAAACCATGTGAGTGTACTCAGAAGCAATGGCATTTTGGACACTCATTTTTGCTATCTGTCAATGCAAATTCTCATCAGGGGCTACACACTCTGCCATTGAATCAATATCTTCATACTTATCTATGCAAGTCAAGTGAATTAAGAAAGAGAGCAGTTATAACTTATAAAGAACAAACATTGCCAACTTTCCACGTTGAGACACAAAAGTCATATCCTTCCTTAGTACAGATTTTCCTTCTTTGGAAACATGAAAATGATAAGAGGCATCACGAGTATATAATGGTGTGTTACGGTATCGCTCGTAACTAGCACTGAAACAACACACTTGAATAGGAATTATGATTGTTTATTGAAGAATTCAGATTGATCGAGATGAATTACAGAGACATTGGTAACCCCAGGAACCTTTCCTGTCCTCTAGAATATCTAGATGCTAACTGCTATCAACTACTTGTCTACCCCTTTCCTCCCGCTCCTTGCTACTTATATAGTTCCTTTTCCTACTTGGGCCTTGGGCCTTCTAACATATACATTTGTTATCTTGGGCTTAGGCCCATTTAATTCGCTAACAACATCCTCCCCATTCGAAGCAGCCTTGCCTACTCCAACTGATACGACATCCACTCTCTGTTTAACTTTGTCAAAATTTCTACCACAACTCTATAGTATCCGGGAAGAACCAATAATACAAACTTTGATTCTCATAGTTGCTCCATGGGGTACCGAACCATGTATTTTTATTGATACTATGTGTACTTTGTCCTAGCCAAGTCATATAATTATTAGTTAACCTCTAAACATGGTTGCGTTCATACTTTACACTGCATGATGAAACTTTCAATTATGTCGAGTAACGAAACCGCCCCACGAACATCTAACATATAAATATCTTACTATTTGAAGTATGAATAGCTGTGCTTAATTGAACCATTCAAAATTTCATTGGAAAAACAGAAATCAAAATATTTTTTAAATCGTAATGGAGTTTCTTCCTCCTCCAACATCACATGGGCTTTCAATTTTGAAATATAAAAGCGACCGAGACATTCAATACTTCGTATTCCGGTGGCATTTCCCAGATTTCTCTTGAAATGTAAGTCACTATTTGTCTCGAAAATGGAGTCTCAAAACCAAAATAACAGGGGACAGTCGCGACTGCAATAAATCAAACTGGTTGTTACCTTTTCCTCGAGCTCCTTACTTTCTGAATACCAGGCCTGAGCTGTAAGGAGTTCAATATGCTGCTTGGCTACTATCTGTCAACGATAAAACATGAACATGATCAAAAGATGCTATAAAATAGACGACTAGATGAAGTTAATCGAAAATATCCAACCCAAGAATGCATCGGTAAAGGAAAATTTAAACCACAATTGACCTTGCAACGAAGGGATTTGTAAAAACCGATGATAAATATTAATTCCAATAATCCGTAAAATATGATGTTTAATCGTCAAATAATTTGTATACAAGAAAGCAGTGAGTTTGGCTATTCAACTTGAAAAGAAGTAAGAAATATTGTAATATGAACAAAATAAGTGTAAGTTTACATCTCACTGCATTGACTACAAAGCACGCACCTTGTCAATAGGTATTCCTTTTGCCTCTTGTGTCTTCAGTTCAAGAGAGAAATAGCTTGTATCTGGTAGCATACCTTTCACTTTGAGGATTTCTGGAAATGTTCCACTGTATCTGCCAGACACGATCAAGGGACTTTTGGTTGAGAGGTCTGGAATTCGAGAAGGAAACACCTAATACAACATTGATTCTTTGTTATAACATGCAGTTTTAACCAGCGAAGGATGAAACACTTAGTGGATGTAGTACCCAAACACTTAATACTCTGCTTAAGAGTAGGATTTCATAAACACGGGGAAAAGGAGACAAAAGAAAATTCTGCGCATTCAAAATATTAAGACTGGATATCAAAATAAGATTTCATTAGTGTTGCATATGGTAGCCAGTAGATCTACAAATCCACTTCTTAAATTACAAAGGAATGAAAGTGCAAGTACCTCAAGATTATCGAGCTCATCTATGTTCTCAAATGAAATATTTGCAAGGAAGATAGATGTGGCTCTGGCAAATAGTCCTTCCATTCGGACCTCAATTGAATCTGTCAAATGTTGTAAAGCAATTAGAAAATGGCCTTGAACTGCCCGGGGGGCCAACTCTCTTCTTCAAAGAGGTAGATTTTGGTTCATTACCATATGTTGAAACCAGAGAATATAAAAATCAGAGGTTTAACTAAAGAAAAAATTAAATAGGAATATATGGCCTTTATTGAGTAATGAGAGTACAAATTTAATTTTCTTTATCATGAAACAATTGTTTTGTGAGTTATAAAGAGTGTTTTACCTAATATTTAGAGCGAAAAATAGGACAATATTTTGATGCATCAGTGTTGCTACAAAAAGGTGTAACTTACCCACATCAATAGCAGAATCATAATGCCCTCGACCAATCGTTGCAAGCATCCGAAGAAAGTAATGATTACAGAAATCACCTAAAATATATTTATATGACCAATGAGACAACCAGGCAAGTATCTCAATCACGCAATGGGAAAAGTTGTTCAGATTTGATATAATATAGAATTGAATTTTAGCCAGCCGGAAATCCCAAGATCTTAGGAGTCTGCAAAACTGCGACCTAATAGTTGAGTACTTATTAACCATCTCAAAACTTTACAGTGAGGCTAATATCTGGTAATTAGAGAATATAAGAAATTGTGAACATTCTATACCGTGTAATTTGTGTTATATATAGTACAGAACAAAAGGACATACTTATCATATCTGCAGAATAGATTGGTATACATGGTGCATGCTCATTGCATTTTATAAATAGATTAAACTTTTGTAAATTATTCTACATGTACATAGGTTCATTACTTTATAGATGAGTATACTGCACACATCATGTGGAACCTTTTGAAACGTGTTTCTGACAATGCTACAAGTAGAATTAACAGCTGAATAAACGTTATTTAGAACTGAATTGTTCAGTTTTATGGATTAAAAACTATTCACACAAAGTTTGTTTTATTTTCCGAAATCAGTTTTTCTCAACTCCAAAAATTCTTAAAAATATCATTATGAAGTTTCATTCTCTTTCCCCAAAAGAGTATCTCCGTCCTTTTCATATCTTCCAACATAACCATGGCTTTTAACTAAACTTTTCATCAAAAATATGCATTATCATGTTATATTTCAATCTAGACTATATTATCTTAAATTCTAGTGTAATTTTATTCAATTATTTCCACATTATTACATGACATCTACTGTATAATTTCATCTCCAAAACAAAACCAAAGATATATTTAATTCCTAAATTATTCTTACGAAAATTTCTCCAGTTTTTTCCAAAATTTCCAAAGCAAAACCAAACACTGGTAATATCCCAACTATTTTAAGCTACCTTGAAATTGTTTGTACATGCATGGTATAATTTCAATCCTTTTCAATGAATATTTTCAAACATAACCAGAAAAATTAGTTAATGAAAACCATACCTATGCCGAATGTGCAAACTCGTGGACAGACATTTTTTTGATCTGTTAACCGGCTTCTCAATGCATCATAAATATGTCTCTCATCTTCGACAGCCCCATCAGTTATGAGGAAAACGATTGGAATATAATTTGAACTATCTGACAACATCTTAATGGCCTGAGAAGTAACTGATTTTCTGTTAGAGATGCCACAAAATAATTTCCATGAATTCAATACATATTATTCTTTATTTTTCTCTTAAAAAGCATTGATAATCATCATAACCGAAAAAATTTACTAGGCACGAGTAACATATCTCAACCATTTGTCATCTTTTTGTCAAGCCACTGCACACAAGTCACATGGATTAAAGTTGTAAATAATCAATCGAAACTGAAAATACAGAAGCTAAAGACTTCAAAAGCAAAACAAATTTGGTTCAGTTTCCAAGCACACAGAAAAATTGGATTTGGTTTGCAATGTGAAAGTCCAAATATGTTGAATGAACTAAAACTGAACCACATAATACTTCTTCTTCGAGTCGAACTGCAGACCGAAATGAAACCAGAAAGTCGATGATAAAAACATTACGTGGAGCAAGTATGATTCACATTATACAGAAGAAAGGAAAATTACCTGATTTAGGGGAAGCAAAATGTTTGTCCCCCCACCAGCCACAAAATTTAAATTAACCCACTGAGTGACTTTCTCAATACTTCCTGCGGTAGCTGACTCCAAGGATGAGGAAAATAGGTATATTTCACCATTGAAAGCAATTACATTAAACAAATCTCCAGGGTTGATCTTTGAAAGTGCAGCAAAAAGTGCATTTTTTGTATCATCAAGCAGTTTACCCTTCATGCTGCCACTTATATCTACAACAAATACCACAGC
Organism: Dorcoceras hygrometricum; assembly: GCA_001598015.1. Classification (NCBI taxonomy): domain Eukaryota; kingdom Viridiplantae; phylum Streptophyta; class Magnoliopsida; order Lamiales; family Gesneriaceae; genus Dorcoceras; species Dorcoceras hygrometricum. The sequence continues at coordinate 108,332 of KQ995309.1, forward strand.
TCTACTGAAAACCTGCATAACGTGAATGATATTCAGCGAACATCACTTTGAGAGCAGGGACTGCGCTCTGTTAAATCCACTTGACATTTCTATCTGGGCTTTATATGCTATATTTAGATTTATATATTTCACCCCTATAATCAATATTTTCTATTGGCCACATTAAATTGAAGCTGTTTTAAGTGTTCCCCACATTTTCGAACAACTGATCAGTGTCATGATTCATGATGCAAACCAAGACTAGCAGCTTCGTTGAAATCATCCAGTATCATGCTATGATGCATCAATTTGCGTGCAGACAGTAAGAGCACCTTCAGTGGAATTATTTTTTCTCTTAATCATTAAACTTGCGACTAGCTGTGAGAAAAGCTTCTATTTACATTAATCATGAATAATTTAGATCCGGAATTCACCTTTTCCTTCTGCTGCACTCCAGGATACAGATAGCAGCAAAAGATTTTTCTATGATCAACATCGTGCAACGATGGAGGACCCAAAAGCACACTACCAGAAGCATGGTTTGAAGATATCTGACAAGAGCACATGAAAGTTAAACAATATAATTAGTTATACCAGTCAACTTAATAAATGCATATGTGAAGCAATGTATTTAAATAATAGTTAAATTTGAATAAATTGCACTCGTGATATTAGAATATTTCTGCACTTCCATTCCGTTTCCAATTAATCATTGATTACAACTAAATGCAAAAGAAGCCTTACTGCATATGTGAACACAAAATCACATCTTGACCATGTAAGAACATCAGAGTCATGCAAGAAACCCAACTTTCCGGCTTGTCGTAGCCGCTCCTGAAATTTCCCAAAGAAACTGAATTTTAAATAACGCCAAAGTTATTTTGTATGATTATCAAGAACCAAAGAAAATGGTACCTTCAATGGATGACTCGTAGTTTTACACAAAATTTCAGTTCCTGAGCCAGAGTTAACGTTCAACTGTATCTTTTCACGCTTAGAAATCTTCTTACCAGCGGGTGTTACATACTCGGGAAAACTAAATGGAATGTTCAGGGTGAATTGACCATCATCATAAAACAATTTTTGTGACCATCTAAGTTTAACCGAAAGATTGGTTCCTCCATCTATCTGATAAACAGTAACATGCAGGAATATTTTGTTCAATTAAACACAATTTACAAAAAAATTAAAAAATCGCAGCACAAAACTAAATGAAACACTTGCCTGTGGGATTTTGAGAGTAAATATATGAGGTTTCAGAAAGCCTCCATCTTCAATCTTGGCCACCTTTTGTGGACCACTTCCATTGTCTATGGCAATCAGTTGAGTACTATATGATTTCCTTGGTACGTCAACCTCAACACCTAGAATTGAACCCTGTTAGCCAAATTAATATACCTCTTGAGAACAAAGACAACATTTTTCAGTCGAGCAAAATTGTTCAGACCATTCTTCATATCACTTTCATTAAAAAGAAAAAGAAAACAAACAAAAAAGGAAAACCCACATCAAATAACGAAAAATGATAAAAAAAAGGTACAGTTTTTCTTAAAAAAGAATAGAAAGAAAGGAGGAAGAAAAGAAAACTTCGTCTGAAGTTACCTGTTCGCCCATTGGGATAGCTATTCGGCAATCACAGCTGCGGTTGCCCATGACGCAATGCACGCGCCACGAGCCCGTTAGCGTTACAAAAGCCGTGTCCAGATAAGAATCCACCTCAAGCGAAACCCCATTCATCTGCAACGGAATCAAAGCCGGGGGATCGCACCTCCCGTGCACGTGCGGCTGATAGCTCGGCATATCAGGGTTATCAACAATCGCCGGATCGCTGATCACGGCGTAAATCATGGGAGACGCAGGGAGGTACGAGTGTCCCGCCGCCCTCTCCATGGCGGCAGGTGCTTTGGGCGGGGCCACCGCTCTGTCCTTGCCAAAATATATCCGCTTGGAGAGGCGCAGGCCATCCTCAACGGCGGCCTCGAAATCCTCGGCCATATAGCTAAAGGGACACGAAAACAGGAAAAATGGAGCAGAAAATGGAGAGTTATTGGTTGATTCTGTGGTAAAGCGGAGTTTTTCTTGATAACAGTAGCCTCCTATTTCGGTAAGAAGATAATAAAGAATGAACAATAATGTAATAACAAAAGGTTTAGGAGAAAGAGACGGACATTGTAAGTTGTAACGTTGGAGTGGGCCCCGCAAAATATAAACTCACAAAAGTATGACATGGCTTTTCGATGCATATGAAATTTGGTTGCATCATCGATGCTTTCATAAATCTATTCGGACATAAAAATGTGCAGTTATCACGAAATATTCATACAAATATAAATTTAGTGCAAATATATAATTCTACGATGCTTATTAATTCAAAAGAGGTATCTTGTAAAATCAATTACGAAATTATATACGCGAAATAGTTCGATTAAATTAATTTATTGTAAAAAATAATATTTATTCATATGTCGGAACAATTTCTATAAAAACCGCATGACAGCAATTTTTTTGTTCATCCAAAGGTGAGATGATTGTTATCTAAAATGACAAATAGACTTCGTAATTTACATATTTAGTACAGATATAAATGGGCAATTAATCTTTAAATAGTTAATCTATTAATGGGTCCCCTATATAGATCAGAGTCTCTTAACCCATATAGGTGGTAAATCGAGGGATATGTACGAGTAACCAGAGACCCGGGGGAGGGGACTCATATAACGGACTAATTCCCAGAGCATACCCCACAATATTTCAGTGGGGAATATGCTCCATACGAGAATCGAACCCGTGAAATCGAAGAAGTTATTCCCACATCACCCCAAGCCTTACCAACTCATCTGTGCCCCTGATGCATAAACCGACAATTAATAGTTCTTTGTATCGCTGAAGAAGACAAATAGTCTCATCTAAAAAATAATACATATTAAAGAATAGATGCATAACGTGCAAGTGTACCAATTATGACGTCGGAGATTATCTAATTTTGTTTTGGTTCAGTTTTCGATTTTTCCAATTAGTGATATTTTTTCTCGAGATCCTTGGGAGGATTTCTTACAAACTTTTTATTTCTTTGGAGCTGTGATAGTAATAATTGTTTTACAAAATTTTAAACTTTTGCTATAAATTTCTTTCAAATAAAGTTGGAAAAGAATATGATAAAGTTTTCTAATCTGAATTCAATAAAATTTTTGAAATGATATATATAAATATACACACACACAAATAGATCTCATGCATTCTTGCGAAGCTAAGGCATCGCACTATCACCAGTGAAATACATTGATAGTGATTTCGCTTTTAAAAAAGGAAGAAAAAAAATTAAAATGTTGACTGTCTTGTCCTTTTATTTTATTTTATTTTATTTTATTTTTTAAAAAGAATATTTTATTTCCTATGGACGAGGAAATAATATAGCGTTTAAGAAGTGTGGAGTCACTGTTTTCAGGACAAAACGTTCCGTTTGAATTTGCAATATTTTTTTAAGACAACTACCTTAAAATAAATTAGTTTTCAAAAAGCTATATGTTTGAAGAGAAATCTGATTTATGCAGGCATTATTCTCTATGGTACAATCATTATCACACATTCACACTTTTTTACGTTTTTTATTATCATAATTATTTTGATATTTAGTTCTTTGTAACTGCGACAAATTTAGTGGTATTTGTTAATATTGAGGTCGTAAGTTAAGAAAATATGAATTTGAAATCTTCATATATTGAAGCATCGACGCTTTGAAAAACCTGATTTCATGACAAACTTAATTATTCTTTAAATTAACTCGTAGTTCTGTCATAGCTATTACCATTTATTTATTTATATATACAAAAAACCGAAAAATGTTGTGCTCAAGTACTAATGTTTTCTCCTTGTGTGAATGAATTTGTTAGTTTGTATCGTCTGAAATTGGAATATCCACACTCAGCGGGCGGCCGACCTTCTTGCTTCAGAGCTGGCATTCATTTAAATTTTAGATTAGATTTCGTCGATTTTATATTTTAATTCAACGAAATAAACATAGCAAGATATGAATTCCATTATATTACTGATAGGCATGATAATGTGGGCGCCAACCATGGGCGACAACATGGGCGCCTGAGATGCTCAGCCGAACATCTCATGAAAATTTTAAAAATTTCATGAGATGTTCGGCTGAGCATCTCAGGCGCCCACATTTTCGCTCATAGTTGGCGCCCACCTTATCAAAGTTTATATTACTGATATCGTTATGTTTACAAAAGTAATGTAATACGATGTGAGATGGAAAATCCGACGACACCAGAATTTTGTTTATATTACTTGATATGTCTGATGACCATATGTAGCTATTTGCAAACCGCTTACGGCAAAGAAAGAAATTGTGCTATGATAGACGCTACTAAATTCAATTTCTACTTCTTCTTTTTTTCATATCTATTAGTATGTATTTCTACTTTTTCTTTAATTACAAATCGATTATAAGACATGTATATAAATAATACATGTATATTGTTCTTTAGGTGTGATAATAACTCATACTAGGAGGGCAATCGAATCATGATAATTGATTACAGTTAAATTATTTGATATGTATAATTACCATCAATTTTAACTTTTAGAAATAAACACCCTCAGACCCAAAAATAAAGATCTTGGATTCTCCAAATATGTAGTCATCCCTCTCTTAATTCTGGGATTTATCATATTCGACAATGAATTGATTCTGTGAACCACGTTTGGGTGCCAGCTTTGTTATATTCTATATTTGGGCATCTACTCTCAGCAGAAGGAACTTTTTCCAAGAAAAACCAAAAAAAAAAAACTTTTTCCTATTCTTTTGGAATAAATGATCATGCTATTCCTTGTAACCGCTGCTTTGGCATAAACCAGGGTCAACAAATATGTGGATTTAATCAAACTGTGTAAATTTTCACCTCTAATCCCACAGAATATACTTAATTTATATAGTACAAGTCAAGATTATAGCCTTGTATTTCTCATGTAACTAACAAAGAATAAGCTAGTATGAAATAATGTTCAACCATTAAAGGCGAACACAATGTATGTGCTTATAAGATTAATTGACCTAGAGTTGCGTAAACAAAATGTCATTCCATGTATCTGGAATACCAGGCAAGCACCAATGCAAACAATCCTGTATCCCAGTAGTGGGTCTAATGCTGTAACGAGACATGTGACCTTCATCTCTCAGCTGAGATAGAGCTGTGATATCTAGAAGCTTAACTCTGGTTCCATTTACAGCCCCTGCTGCAATACCATCACTTGAATAATCTTGTACAACCTCTTTTCCATGCGAAAGTGGAGTGATATTGTCACAACCTCCCCCAGTGTTCCAGTCTCCATTGACAAAATGCCTGGGTGATATAGTACGGAAAAATACTTTCAAACCTGGATATTTTGGGAGCTGTGTATTCACCCATTTGACAATGCTATATACAGTAAAATTCTTTGCATCCGCAATATCTTTGATTCCTGTGCTTGTGTTGGTCTGGGGGATGCCCCCGATGTGCATGACCCAGCGATTAGCCCTCAGCTTGTCTTTATTCCAATGATGTCCTGTATTCAGAACAAGAACATCAAATTTGTGGAGAAAATTGCGCATAAACGCAGGGGGTCGATCCAGATGCATTGCGATATCAGTGGTAGAGTTGGATTTGTCGATGGGTTCTAGGTCAGAGAGACTTGCAGACCAATAGTAAAGGATGGTAGTATTTGTACTGGGGAATCGGTAAACCCATCCATCTGGTCTGATGGCACCACGGCGTTTTACAAGACCATACTCGTACCCAACATTGAGAACATCAGGCCTTTTTTCACCATTTGTCACCATGCACATGAGTGACTGGAACTGTTGCCGACCCAGCGAGTCCCCAACAAACGCCAGAGTTTTATTCCTCATTCTGTGCAAGCAGTATATCAACAAGTTAAAAGATATGCAACACACAGCTAGTAACACATTGATTTAGCTGTACAAAAAATAGGAAATCTGTCTTAAAACAAAATAAGGAAATCTCCAAACGAACAAACATTAAAAAAAATTGAAATATATATCAGATATTTAAAAAAGAAACGGAATTACAGGTATGGAGGACATTTTTTATTTTCAGGTTAATAAGGTCGCATATTCCAAGTATAGCCGAATTCTGAGGGGCAACATAATAGTGCCAACATCATCTTGGCCGATCAGCACCACCTCCTGCGGAAAGTGGGACGTCCCAGTTCAAATTCCTCACCAAGGCTTATCAAGAATAAATATTAATATTCAATGGAAAAAGTACATTTAAAGTTTAAGATTATAAAATTAGTCAACAGATGAATAACTACATAAGACTGTTCCATGAAAAGTAATGGCTTCAGATAAGGATTATGACCGATCCAGAAAACAATATGGATCGAGCTGTATTCAGAACGTGGAGGCTCAAACCAAATATGTCGCAGGGTTAAGTATCTACACTTGTGTTATTTCTTTAATTAACATGTCAGAGGTACATAAATATAACTATGTTATTTGAACACACAGAATGAACAACTTCATGGTTCAGTATCATTATCACATATTTTTAAATTCATCTATTATGAGTAAAACAAGATAATTTCTCTAAAGGAAAAAGGAAAATCTCACATATTTAATAAATTACATGATAGTACGAAAAATATGAAATGATTTTAGAAAGATGGTTGCTCACATCTGGCATGTACAATTTCCTTGTGATCCGCAAGTGTAGTGTGTACAAATCTTAGAATACATATTATTCAATTGACGCAGATGGAATGTTGTACAGGACTCTGGACAATAGGTTAATTCTGAAGTAATTCTTAAATTATAATGATCATGTGATCTAGACCGCAATGAAATAGCATGAAAGGAAAATCCATGATTGATGTAAACTTTCATGATTTCACGTATTGGTGAACTGATACCAATACACGTAAAGAATTGATTTATACCTCATCAGGAACTTGGAACCTGTGAAAGGTTCAGCACAACATCCATTGGGTTGCCAGCGTAGTTTTTCATATTCAAAGTCTTTGCGTTGTGTCAAGCGACAAGCCCACATTGGTGACAACCATTGCTTACAGTCAGAGCCAGAATATAATGGCCAGTTATCATCAAATACCCATTTACCTTTGGCATAATTACAACCTGAAAATAGTAATAATGTCAGGAAAATGAATATTTTCTTTCCTCCATACTATGGAAACCGTATGCATCACATCAGATAAGAAATAAATCCAGCTAATTGTAGGTAATGAAGAAAAGAAAAGGACAAGGGTAAACTCCATCTAGGAACTATATCATTTTAGCTTTCGTATACTTAACATATGCATTTCTTAGCGCACAACAAACATAAGCACCACAAACCCCTTGTCCAAGAACTTGGTCTACAAACTTTTTTTCAGCAGCAAAGAATGAGTTTCTGTTTTGCTGTTTTTGACAGATGATTAATACTTCAGATTATCTGGTGTTATCAGGAAACTTTCTGTCTTATTCATTTACTCATTTTTCTCTCAAAGATTGTCATTATGCTCCTGAAAGTGGCTTTGATCATACAAGCTATGAAGTCTGAAAAGCAAAATTTTTTATTCTGCCAGACCAACTTAAGAGCACGTACCAACTATATTTATAATCCATGGAAGTATGTTACTACATTAGACAATTTTGATAGATTCGGATCTTGCGAATATAACCCCAAGCATTGAAGTTCAACCATCCCTTCAAATTACGGAAAAAGGAGTTCATCTGTCTCAGAAAATTCTCACTCTTTAACAGAATTAGCAAAAAATAGACATATTTCCAAATGTCACATCAAAATGCCTGAAACATAGGATCACTTACTTAAGATATTAAAAAGGAACTATTTTTTGTACTTTCTACATGGTTCTTAAAAATGATTTGGATGATGCTAGAAGGATTGGAAGAATTCTTCGAAAGAAAAACATTTCCAAAGCACAAAGGAAATGTTCTTGGATGTAAAAACAATGACAGAAAGAAAGCATCGGTTACATGGTTTCAGACATTATTCTACCAGCAGCATCACAAAGTTCAACCCCGACAAGAAAACACAGCGAAGGAGTAAACTCCATAAAGTATGAGCATCAATGGTAAGGAAGTCTATGGTCAACCCTGCGATAAAACCAATCACACCGAGGACAATTGCTCGAAATTACAAGGAAACCCAAAGAATTGGAAATCTCATGAAAAATAACCTAACTGGTCAGTAAACTTGGCTAGAGAAAAAATGTCTCTGGTTCACTCTCTGCTGGGTGGAATTACTTTGAAAAATGCCGTGAAACTATATATGCATAGTTATTACCAGGTAAGTCACTCCAACCTAAAATGCCTAACTACTCATTGAGGTAATGTAAGACATGCATTCTCTGTTTTACCTAAAACAATCCTCGAGATGGATGGTTCATCTACAACGGCACATCCTTTCATTGTTGGAGTACTTGTTCTTCAGTTGTGATTTCTCTTCTAAGCTTTGGTATATGGTTAGGGATTGACTTGACATCCATTATTCCATGACCATGACAATCCATCTCTTTAAGGGGTGTTTCAAGCCTGCGTTTAGCCGATCGTCTCCAATTAATTTAGCTGAGAATTGGGCTTTCTCTTGCATTGTTTACTCTATTAGGAAAGGTCGTGATTGCTTGATATTTGAAGGTGTTAGTCCTAATACTGATGAGATGTTCTTCGGGATTGAAGTTTTGTCCACATATTCCTCTATTTATAATGCCAGCCTGTGCCGGTTGGATCCATTTTGAAGTAGACATTGCTCTTTTTGGTTGATAAACTTGTTATATTGGGTTGTATAGCCTGGGTGTACTATGTTTATGATTGCATGGTATGGGTATGTCCAGAGTAATATGTATGTGATATGAATATTTCTTCAAAAGCATGGATTACAGGTATGAACTAGAGTAGATAGTAACACCCGGAGATATAGTGCCCCGTTCACTGTTTCCCCTAGCGTGAACTAGTGTGTGTGTGAGTATAATTCTGGATGCTTGCTAACTGCCTATTGTTATGCTTTTATAACCGTTCTCTGTTGCATGTCTCTTCCTCCCGCCTTTCTTCCTTCTAGAATAAACGTTGGGCCTAGCCCTTTTATTTGGGTCATCAGTACTTTAGCCCATAACAGTATGTCTCCGAAATATTTGATAAATACCTTAAACAAAAAGGGAGATGGAAAATATGTAGTGCATCTGAAAAGGTAACATTTCTTATGCTTTATTTTTCAATTTAAATTTTGTTCTCTTTGATGTGTAAGTATTGAAGAATAAGATAGGGTAAACTACAAAGAGAAGACAAATACTGTAATTTAATAATCAACATGCAAACATAAAATTAAGGAGAATCAGTCATTTAGGAAGCACATAGATCTTCACAATTTAAAATTACTAAATATCCATCATAGGAGAAGCTAAAGCGCATCACAGCCATTTAAAAGGGAAGCACCACGATTATTTCAACTCTTACAAAACTCAGCATCCCTAGAATAGGAAGGGTTACTGACCATGAGAAAACTTTCACTAATGGCACCAAACGAGATTATTGGAAACAGATGATAAAATTACAATGTAAACGTTAAGCCACGAGTAGAGCAATTGCTGGATTAAAAGCCAAACAACAAAAAAGCTGTGCAGAGTATACTGATAAGGTCTAATGAAAATTACACTTTCTATCAGGAAAAAAAATCATCTTCAAAACAAACTCATCAAATCGTGACAGTCTTTTTAAAGTGGAATGTGATTTGGACCAAGATCATCAATAATAACAAACCTTGATCTAGTTGTGATACGCACATCTGGGTTGGAATTAGATAGGAGATAAATGAGGTCTTAGTCCATGCAAATACAAGCACCGTTGCCGAAACTAAACAAATGAGAACGAGGACGACCTGTGAAACCTTGATTCCACGAATGCCTTCTTTCATCATTAAGAACTTCGAGGAAGCATACTTAAAATTATCCAAATACTGCCTCTTGACCAGAACAAAACCTGCAAAATATGGAAATCATCAACAGCTATCCACAATTATCAAACTTAAAGATTTGACCCATTTCAACTAAAATATTAAATTTCTAGAACTTTTTATAACTCGAAAATGTATAGAAAATCTAAAGCAAAAAACAAAATTACTTACAATAGCATAATAATAATCTCCGAGAACGGACCTCGTACAAGGTAAAAATGAATAATTTTATAAACGACAAACAAGAGGAAGAAACACCACTGCTCTGCTATTGTTGATCTCAGTGGCCTCGACAAGTAATTCCCAGCAGCTAAGTTGAGTTTAACCGCAACCCCAATATATACCTCTGCTATTTTAGACATGCACAAAAAGCTAGGACGCGACATAACAATTCACGCGGAAGATTCAAAATCACAAAAATCAAAGACATCGCATTTCCTACCTACTGTCTGTTCATACCAATTTCATGACATCGTGAAAGAAATCGTTCGGTGCGATTACTCCACTACAGTTGATTCATCATATGCCAATATCCAGCAAGCAAATTGAATGAAAAACTTGCAATACAAATACACGTAGAAATTCGGGATCAAATCACACCTAGAAACAACATCGAATGCAAACAAACACAAAAGGATTACCATAACAGCGATTCATTAAACTCTGATGAATCAAACTCCGAATTCCGTGGCAACATTACAAACGAGACCAAAATGCGTCGGTACACTCGAGATTGCCTCGTAATTATAGCGGCGGTAGCCGGAATCGGGTGGGTGTACGGCAGTGAATAGAAAAAGGCTGGAATCAAATCAGCTGTATAATGGAATCTATGTCGACCCTTTTTAAAAAAATATTTCTTATAATAATTAATATTTGTTTCACGGGCAAATGAAGTCACAAGTTTACAAATTATTTTCTTATAATAATTAATATTTGTTTTAAATGAATCATCTCCTTCATAATCGTCCTAACTTATTAAAATGAAATCCATGACTATGTATGTATTTCTATATAATGGTGAAAACTAATTGTTAAATATAAAACAAACAAATGGGTCAATTTGCTATGGAGTTGTGACTAGGGATGGCAACGGGACGGGCCGATTTTGTCATTACCATTCCCACCCCGAATAATTCGGGGATCTCATCCCCATCCCCACAGGGATCGGTTCGGGAACGGGGATCCTCATCCCCGCCTCTAATATTATATATATATTATTTATTAATCTATATTATTAAAACATACATATTTCTAATATATCGGATACTATATATATAATTATTTTTATTATATATATATATATACACACACTATCGGGGCGGGTTCGGGGATTTCAGGGATGGGGTACTATTATCATCCCCATCCTCATTTGATTCGGGGATATAAACTATTCCTCATATCCGTCTCATTTCGATTTTTTCCCACGGGCCTCCAAATCCACGGGGAAAATTGTCATCCCTAGTTGTGACATCATATATTCAGTGAAAATACTTTATTCAATACAATTATTAAGTACAAATAGATTCTATATTGGATTAAAATAAGTTATTTGATCGATTTTTATATTGATTGAATATATTTTTTTCTTGTTAGCAAGTAAACATTCTTGTCGAGATACGCACCCATCATTTTTTAATTCTTCAAGAAAAATATTTGTTCTCTTCGTAGGAGTTGGAACTTGGAACTAATTTTTTTTTGTTAATCTATTACCTCTTTAAAAGTCTTTTTTCTAATCCATATGAATCAGAACACAAATCAGACTTAGTTATTGGTAGAATTATTAAAGATGTTATCTCGACATCTCTCTTCTAATTAAAATAATGGTAAATATATTTCTTATTTGATGTTGGTTTCATTTTATATAAACCGATCACTCCCCTGGGTTTTAGAAAATCTTGCAAGGATAAAAATAAACACCTCAACGACCCGAGTCAAATCATAGAAAATTGAGAAGTTCAATACCCAAGTAAGTCTAATTATCCCAAAGTATTTGATAAAGCAAGTGGTGTCAGTTCCAAGACATTGTGGACATTAAATTTTTTATCTCCCATCTTCTAATGGTTTTGAGTACGTGTAATAAATAAATATTAAACTACATTATACAACTAATTCTATTCAATCTTTGGTAACTGACTGACGTAAATGTAAAATTAAAATGACGAAGGAATTTTATAAATAGCCAATCATTATAAAATAAACCAAGAGTAGACGTTTTAAAGACTAAAACATCCCATTGTGCTTAGAATATTTGCAAATTTAGTTGAAATGGGTTTTAAGAAAACCAATAGCTACGAACAATTTATCCTTATATATCATTTGTCTCGTTCGATGAGATATGATAATAAAATATTAATAATAAATTATATGATTATAAAATTATTAAGTTGGATAGAGAATAATATTTAATCAAATTAACATATTTGGTCTAATGGATTATTTATGAAGATGTGCTAATTATGTTTTAAGTTTTTGTAAAAATTAATAAATATAATACAAAGGAGAAGAGGAGAAGAAATATTATAATTTTATATTAATGATTTGATTTATGTAAAACAAATAATATTTTAATTAAATATCAATAATAAAAATTATGATATAATTTCTAATATTATAAACGATTATATAGAAATTCATAGGTTGATTGATTAGTCATTAGTCACATATTTTCGTCGCAGCTAACGTAGACACGTCACAATAAATTGTATTCAATGGCAAAATAGTGTGATGGGACCGAAAGCCGCTTACTCGATCAATAAAATAAACCAAGAGGCAACGTAAGAGTAAAGAGGAAGTTGGACCAAATCATCTATCTAAAATATTAAAATTAAAAAAAAACTAAGGTGGGAAACAGTGAACTTCGGCGGATGCTGCAAATTCACTTATGCTCTATATGCCTTACTTTTGCAACCTTTCACTTTACTCTTATCTTATCTTACACGTAAACTAAGATATTCTGATATATATTTACACGGGAAAATAAAAATAACAACCGCTTTCACTTTACTCTTATCTTATCTTACAAGTAAACTAAGATACTCTGATATATATTTACACGGGAAAATAAAAAAAATTACAATCAAACTTCTACTTATATTTTTTAGCTCATAAAAAAAAATAAACGACACTGAATCATTGACTTAGAAATCCCCCCCTCGGATATAACTGGCGGCTTATCGAGAAAAGGGGTGAGAATACGTACACGATCCGGAACTATAGAATTCGAGGAGTTATCTAAAATATCCTCAAATTTTCGTCAGCATTCAAAAACTTTGTCACTATATAACACGACATTTTAAAAAAGTATTGTCTATGCGGCACTCTCAAGAGCAAATGATTTATCATCTTAGACTATGTTTTTGGGGCACTTGATAAATAAATTGGCATGACACTGTATACATTACTTTATAATATTTGACGTATATATAATCACATTTAACTAGGTGTGATAGGTAATCACATTTTGAACAGTTTGTTTGCTTTTGTTTGTATTTACATAATTACACTTGTAAAAATTTTTTTTACAGGAATAAAAAATCTCAACATTGACTTTAAACACTATCATCAGGGGAATGAAAATATTTGTTCACAAGAATTAACAATAATATGAACAAAGAATCGGTACAAGTGCTAACTAAAACAAACAAATTTTAGTACTAAAAATTTTAAATATAAAGAAACAAATCAAAATATCAACTAAAAATTTTAGTTGAATTCAAGTTATTATATTATTAAAATAGTGAATTACAGATAACTAAGTGATAATTAACATAAAAAGAAAATCTAAGAGATATCGGTGAGCAACATAGCAAGTAAGAATAGAAGATACCAAGTTTCTTGGAATATGATGGAAAAGATGAAAACATCAAATTTAGAAAATAGTTAAGAAATTTAATCAGGGTATAATTGACATTTTTACCAAAAATTCAAATTTAACCTTACCATCAATCATTCACACCAAACAATAAATTATTTATATCACGTCAATTATTATCTACAAATATCTTATTATTTATCTCTACATTAATAATCACTTACTTATCTTATCTCTGGACCGAACGTAGCCTTAGAGTCTTATTATTTATTTTTTTGTGTATTAATAAAATTGGATACAGTGTCAATATTAATCTACGGAAAAATCCAAATCCTTACTACTTTTTGAGCACTTGCTTGATATCGGTTGCACATTCCTTGACGGCACAAGTAAACATTTAATTTTTTATTCCGGTAGGGGTGATGTCTTGCTTCCAATTTCCAGATCTAATACTTGAAACATTTTTAGAATAATCGTATATACAACTTTATAATATTGTCATTAAATTTATTGTTAATAAAGGTCCATGCAGGAAATCATTTTTTCGAAATATTAAGTGATTTGAGATATACTTTGAGATCCAAACATGTATTCCCAGATGGAACTTGTACTAGATTTCGGTGCCCAAATAAAAAAGTTTATATGTCATACATCAGGATAATCTTTATCAACCGTTGGCTGTTGAGTGAATCCTCTAACAAGTTGTACAGGCTTGGCGCCACCCAACGACGAATTTAAATCATTATTGAACTTAAATTATTTAATCCAATCAAATATTTTGACTTTTATCTTATATTAAGTGATAGATGTCGACTCATCTACTTGTTGAATCCACCGAGAGAGAGAGAGAGAGAGAGAGAGAATTCAATCCAATCAAACAAATGTTTTGGTTGCAATTTTTGCTTATACGGTAGTAATTATTTATTCAATCAATAAAAAATTTATTCTTTGTATCTTTCATTTATTAATCATCAATGAAAATGATAACATTTTAATTTATTTGTATTTAGCATATTTTCGAACTAATTTTGCATATGGTTTGTAAAGATTTATGTGGATCATTGATATTATTTTCAGATAGATATGTCATGATGAAAATATCTGTAATTTATTTATACATTTTTCGTTATTTTTATGTAAAAGAATCAACTTGTTTAGTGAATAGACATCCAAATAAAGGAAGTGTGTCATATCGTGTGTGATTAATGATAATAACAATATTAATAAAACTGGTAGCATCGAAAGCAAAGTTGGCATGGACCGGACCGAAAGTCGACATTTTCAGGAAACTTAGAGGTGCACAAAAGTCCTATTCAAACGTGTCCTATTTACTAGTCGGCTTTTCTTTCAAAATAAATATGTAAATTGGGAAATTAAAGATTCCACGTGGCCCACTATATGTTTCTCCAAGATTTCATCGGCTTCTTGCTTAAGGAACCAGCTGTCGGATTTCATGCATCGTTTACGTAACACATCATTTTTCTGACGCGCTAGTACGCTGGGAATTCTTTTATTATCATTTTATCTTCGAATATTTTTGAGCGGAAAACCAAATTAAATCCTCAGTGTGAAAATGGTTTTCGATTATATATACACGCTTGTCGTTGCTTAAATTCTCTGAAATTTCCACAACATTCAGTCTCAGGTACACCCCAGCGACCCCTTTCCGTAGATTTCATTTCTAAACTGTTGCACTCGTCTCTCTCTCTCGCTGATGTTTGTGGGAATTTAATGAAAATTTCGGTGCTTTTCTTTTGATTGAGAACCTTTGAATTCTGAATGTCTTCTCGTGTCTGTTCTTGTTAGTTATCGGCTGTTATATCATTCTAAATTACAAGAGTTGAAAAGCCGATGGAATTTTCGACTCGTATTTATTGTCGTAAGCGCTCGAAATTTCGTGCGATTTTCAATTGGGTTTGTGTTCTGGTTTTGCTCTGTTTGTTCGCTGGTCAAGAAGAGATTTTTCAGAGACTTTTCTCGAAGAAGCCTTTTGAAAATCCTTCCCTAAATCCCCACCTCGAAAATGATTTTCTGCCAACCTCTGTTTTCCGGAGGAAAGTGTTCGAACATAGCCTTAATTTGTCCATTGAAGATGGTCTCCGAAACAGGGAATTTGAGGATCAAAATTTCGTACTCAGAAGTGGATACCCGACATCGTGCTCTGGAATTTATCAGCACAGGGGTTATACTACCAAATGTGAATACTTGAGAAGCAACCCCAAATGTAATGCCGGGGGATATATTGGTTACCTTGAGTTCTTTTACTGTGACTGTGAGACAGTAACGGCTCTGGGATATATTGTTCTTGTAATTTGGTTGCTTGTTTTGTTTTATGTACTTGGGAATACAGCAGCTGATTACTTCTGTTGTTCCCTGGAAATTCTTTCCAATTTGTTGAGGTTGCCCCCTACACTTTCAGGGGTGACTCTGCTTCCTCTAGGGAATGGTGCTCCCGATGTGTTCGCTAGTATCGCCTCGTTCGTGGGTCGGGATTCGGGTGACGTAGGTCTGAACGGTGTGTTGGGGGCATGTGTCTTTGTTACTTGTATTGTTGTGGGGGCTGTGTCATTTAGCATAACTGGGCAAACTGTGCGTATTGATAAGAAGTGCTTCTTTCGAGATGTGGGGTTCTTTATTTTTACACTCCTGGCGCTTCTGTGTATATTGCTGGTCGGAAAGGTGAGCATTGGAGGTGCGATCGCATTCTTTTCGATATACTTGGTTTACGGCCTGTTTGTTGCTGCTACGGAGATATTGAGAAAGTATGGTGGTAGGCTGAAGTTGGGGTCGGTTGCCCCTTTGTTACCTGTTACGGGAAGTGTTTTGTCTGGTGAAAATGATGTGGATCAATCTGTCTACGCGTCGCTGCTTCAGCCCGATTCGGAGGACAGCGTGCCTCATCTCAAGTGTCAAGTACCTCATTGTGTGTGGCCTTCAAATGAGACCACGAGTAGTGATGAACATCAGAAGAAGTCGTGGGGGTGGAACGAGGAGGATTCGGGTAATGATCAGTCGTGGTTTTCTTGTTCAAAGTTGTGGTTATTGCTAGAGTTCCCCTTGATGCTCCCTAGACGGCTAACGATACCCATAGTCGAAGAGGAGCGGTGGTCCAAGTTTTTTGCCGTGGCTAGTGCCTTCTTTGCACCTGTGGTACTGGCAGTCCTATGGAGCACTAGTGAAAACCATTTGGGTCTAGCTAAAGGAATCATATATATCGTCGGCTTTGTTGTTGGCGGTATACTTGGAGTCCTGGCCCTAATATACACGAAAAGAGAACACCCCCCTCGAAGATTCTTGGTTCCATGGGTTCTTGGTGGATTTTTCATGAGTATAATCTGGTTCTACGTGATTGCCAACGAGCTCGTTGCGCTGCTTGTGGCGTTCGGTGTCATCCTAGGGATCAAATCGTCGCTCCTGGCTCTTACTATCTTGGCATGGGGTAACTCATTGGGCGATCTCATGGCGAATGTTGCGATTGCCATGAATGGTGGAGATGGTGTGCAGGTTGCTATCTCAGGATGCTTTGCCGGACCTATGTTCAATACGCTTGTCGGCCTGGGCCTTTCTCTACTCATCGGAGCTTGGTCGAAAAAACCATCCGTGTACGTCATTCCACGAGACGACACATTGTATTTTACGCTCGGGTTTCTATTGCTGGGGCTCGTTTGGTCCCTTGTTGTATTGCCACGAAACAATATGCGGCCTGGAAAGCTACTGGGAGCCGGCCTGATTATCATTTACTCGAGCTTTTTAACTCTTAGAGCAACCATTGCCATCAGTGATGGAATGCTCAACTAGTTCGAGCTAGCGATTACGATTGCTTAGAGCAAGTCAGGAGGACTAGGAGTTAATTAATTGTTTACTCCTCATGTTGTATGCCAGTGTAAATTTGTACATATGCCCGAGTTATTTGGTTGTGTATCACGACATCTGTTAGTATATGGTATGATATTTTACATTTTTGAAGCGTATCTGATCCGGTCAATCCAACTTGGTCCTTCATATGTGGCTGAGATTTTTGGCCTCGACTTTACAAAAAAAATGATGTTCTTGAATTGACAAATCGACATATTCAATGTGTTGGGATTGAGTGGAAACGTTGCATGTGGGGAGGAGTTACAGTCCATGGATGATGGAGAATATTCACATTATCTTCTAAATTTTATATGAAAAAGAAAAGAACATGAAGAAACCTTTGTGTGTCTTTATCCCATCACTTGGCATATATCTTGGATTTTCTTTTTACTGAATTATCATTATTGTCATTCCTTGTTAGCAATGAGACGTGGACAGCATTGATTCCGCTGACAAGGTTTTGGTGCCCTTATCCAACTTTGTCTCATGGATATTTCTCTGGGATAATAACTAAATGGTCGTCCAAAAATCAACAAGGAAAAAGAAACAATTAATCATCAAAGTATTTCGAATCCACAGGTCGTTTGTTGGTCTTGTTTTGTTTTGTTTTGTTTTAAGTTAATCAATCAATTAGTTTGAACCGTGTCTGATTATATATATTTCCCAAAAGTGAAGTGATCCAAATTAAATAGCGGATACATCTAAGTACAAAGGAATCTTAGCGGTGGGCCCTAAATGAAGTTTCTTTCAGCTTTAACGTGCGCATCCATCAACTCACCTTTGGCACTGCTGAATCCATCAAAATAATTGCTTGGCGAGTGGATCAAGTGGAGTACCGTCTACAATAACAAAAAGAAATGTTGCCTTTTGATTTAAGATTAATCACTTACTGTACAGTTAGGTTTGAACAAAATAAATTAAAATATCTTTGTTTTGATCGGTTAGATTTGACATTAAATTAAAATGATATATTTATCATTTAAAAAATATATAATTAATATAAAAAATTAGTATACGTGAGACAATATTATAACTTTAATGAAATAATTTGATTGATTTGAAATCAGTTTCTATTCACTTTGGATTTATCTATCTCGTTGACCTGTATCTTGTTTGGATCGTAATTGCCAAATAATTATGATTATTTCCAAATCACCAAGTTCTCAAGAACTCTTTGCATTTCCCAAGTTGGGCAAGCTGATTGTCATTAATTCGTCCACCATTTGAGATATTAATTTCTTCTTTTCCTTTGTATGAGAGAGTGTCAGAGTAATAACGCTGTATTTTGATTCAGATAAAATATATATAAAGATCGTTAGGATCGAAAATACAGCTCGAGAGTTTAAGGGATAAATAAACTCCTTCGTCAATTTGTCAAAAATTGATTTCAAAAGATTTTACATCTCGAAGTTAACATCTAAACTGTATTTACCAATTTGGAGGGTCTCAGTAATATATTTTTATCTCGTGTAATAAAATATTTATTGGAAAGAACACGATTCAACAGTAAACAGTTAAAAATGCGTAAAGCAGTAAGTAAAAGGGTTCGAGAATTTATTTACGGAAGTTCGGAGTATAATCTCCTACACCTCCCCTTCTTCCTTAACCGGAAGGATTTCCACTAGAAGATTTCATTGATAGAACTCTTGTAACAACCCGATCTTAAAGCCAACAGCTGCAAGAACTCCTAGTCTCTCAACAATAGAAATAATCTTAAGATGAGGTCCAGGATTTGGGCTAAGAGTTAATGGGCCAGTCACTTGAACCAGTTTTTGACTCGAGGAAGAAAATGTAGAAACCCATAAACATATATTTAATTATATATGTAGTATTTTACGTATATGATTATGCATTTGTTTAAAGAAAATTAATTATATTTGATGGGCTAAGTCTTTAAATTTCATGTGATAGGATCGATTTCGGTGGGGTGTTCATGAGCTCTGTCACAACTAACGTAAGCTCTCACACAGCCCAAACACCAATCCCTTGAGTTATGTGCATTCTAAAATTATTGAGTTGAAAACAGCACGCAACTATGAACCAGATCAGCATGAAGCTGGACCAACAGCTCCATGAGCTGGTCCAAATTACCAGCAGCTCTGCGAGCTGGTTTAACACAAGCAATCTGGTTGAATAGACCTTGAGCTGCAATAGCTCAGTGTTCTTGAATATTCAGTGCACCGTGATACAAATTGAGTAATGAATTAAAATCTTGTGGAAACAACTCAAACTGAACTCTTATATTCGAAAGCACATTTACGGTTTTATGTGTAGTAAACAAATATGCAGTTCATGAAGGTAAATGCAATAAGCTGTAAAGAAATACGCTGCGATTTATTTATGGAAGCTCGGAGCTGAATCTCCTACGTCTCCCCTTCTTCCGCAATCGGGAAGGATCCACTAGAAGGCTTTGATTCCAGCGACCCTCGCTTCAACCCACTCCTACGACCAGCAGTTGCAAGAACTCCTAGCAACCACCGGACACTAAGCCAGCAAGCTGTGTGTCTAATTTCACTTGTTTACTGCCTCAGTGAGAGGCTACATACACTTCTTTAACGTTTCAGTGCGAAAGACAACATGGACTTGTTTAACGTCTCTGTCCAAAGACTAAAATGGAGAGTTTTTAATTTGATTCACTCATCATTCTGTTTCGCTCAACTCTCGAATATATGAGTGAATCGAGTGTGAGATTACAGTGTATGCTCAATCTCTCGAAGATAAAATCTCACACACTGGGAAGTGCTCTTCTCTGAGCTGGTCTCTCGATGTCTTCCCAGTGTTGTGCAGTAGAATTGTATTATGTTTTAACTTATGTACACTCACTCTCACTGCTCGGCTCTCTCTCTTTATCATCTTTCTCCTGCTCTTGATATATAAAGCCGCTTAACAGATTTGTCCGTTGGACACAAGCTTGTAGCCGTTTGAAATTCTTTTGACCCTGTTGTACTTGTGTTCTTTGGCTTTTAATGCGTTGCATGCTTTATTTGACTTAAGTTCTTTCCATCGGCACTTATGCTGCCTTTGCAATCTTCGAGCTCTGTTTGTCTCGATCAAACAAATTAGTTTGTCTTCTAGTATTCAGAGATTTCACAAACTAATTTTGATCGGGTGTAGGACTTCTGTTCTGTTCTACCAGCTAGTGTCCTTCCAGCTGGTTTCCTTCCAGCTGGTTGACTCTTTCACTACATGAGTCTTCCTCTATCTGCATCTGTGAGATCAATCTTATCACAGATATCATACGGCCAACTGATTTCTCTGCTCCGAGCAAGCTGCTTTTACTGATCTTCTAATTTGCTCATGTCAGCTGCTCTTGAGCTCAGCTGCTCTTGTTCTTCTCGTCCAGTTGGTTTGACATTAACCAGCTGGTCTCTAATCTGCCCTCTATATCTGGGCAGATTCTATGTATGAGCTGTTCTCCAAGGTGGTCTGCTTCAAAGTTCTTTTGGATCAAATTTCGAGCTGGTGTAATGTGTTTATCCAGCTCGTATCTTTCCATACCAGCTTGGCTCCATGGAGACTGATCGAGTACCCCTTGCGTACAAAGTCTTCCTCTCCTTCCAATAGTGGGGGTTTACCTCGAGCTTGTCAATCCTCTCATTAAAACAGCTCGGCTCTGCTCTTGAACACCAAACTTGTACGCTGTACTTGATCTGCACTTGAACCATTATGCTCTTCACTTTACTGCACTTGGTCCTTGTACTGCTCTTGCATCAAGCTGGTAGACCAACTTGGTGTTTCCTGCAATCTGGAAGACTACTACTGTACCAGCTCGGGCGTCCCCTTACTGTTCCAACATAGATATCTTCAATCGAACCAGCTTAGGTGTGACGCCCAAACCCATGAGAATTGGAGTAAATTTAAATTTTGAAAGAAATAGGAGGATCAAATTAGAAATAAAGTAAGCTGTATTCCCTCACACAAAACTAAAACGAAGCTGATGACGCCAAAGATAAATAGTAGTAACAGATTTGACAAAACAGATTTGATTCACAATTACAAGTTTCGATATTACAACCACTGGAACTCTATATGAATTCACTGTTGTTGTAATAGATCTTAATACAGACGTGACAAAAGATCAAAAACAACAACAGCAGTGACTATGCGGAAATGTTGGCCATTGACAAACACAGTCCCCCGAATCTGAATTAACTCGCACCACCCGCCTGCTCCTGAGTTGCCTCACCTGCATCGGGAAAACTAGTGAGTCTAGGGGCTCAACAAGTAAAACTGAGGATAACAAAAATCACATAGATGCAGGCTAACTGAAATCTGAATACATAATATTAAGTAAAACACTAGAATCTGAAATCTCGCTAGTGAAATACAACTCGGAACTCGGATCTGAATCACTTATACTGGATGACTTATGGTCTAGAGGATCTCTGGTGGTTCTTGTACATGAAGCATGTTAACTGATCAGTCACTCTCTGTGAAGGAATTACAATATTTCCATAATCCTGTCCCTTCCATGAAGGGATTACGGTCCTACTGTAATCCTGTCCCTTCCTGAGTGACCGGGTCCTCTATACCATAAATCCTCAAATATGAAGATTTACTTCCTTTAACTGAAATAGTCTTAATACTGGCTATTGATCGAAAATCGATCACTGAAATATGGTAGATTCACTGCTATGAAACTCATTTTTATCTTTAAAAAACGCTACTGAGTTACTGTAATCCTGTCCCTTCCTGAGTGACCGGGTCCTCTATACCATAAATCCTCAAATATGAAGATTTACTTCCTTTAACTGAAATAGCTTAATACTGGCTATTGATCGAAAATCGATCACTGAAATATGGTAGATTCACTGCTATGAAACTCATTTTTATCTTTAAAAACGCTACTGAGTGTACAGTTGGACTCGAAGCTGATGATAGCAATGACCAGCTCTGAAGGAACGACTCGAGCGTGCAATCAGATGTGGGGTAACGAAAACAGATCTTATGCGCAAATGTCAGCTCTGGTTGTATAAACAGATCTTAGGTGTCAATAACAGCTTTGACTAAAAATAATAGCTAGTGACTGGGAAAAACAGATCTGGTTATTTGAAAACAGATTTGACATAGAAAAACAGATTTGGTCTGAGCAAACAGGTCTGATTGAGAAAACTGTAACAAGGGCTACGGAGCAAGTATTTCAGATTTTATAGGTTACTCAGCTGTGAGAAACCCGACAACAGATTTGGCTAAGAATAACATTACGCATGGAAACAGACTTGGCTACGAAACACGAAATACTGCTTCGACTCAGACAGTCTCTAAACAAACCAGCTTCGCTTATACAATCGCAACTTGCTCCCGATCGAACCAGCGTTGCTTATCCGTTTAGATTCAATGTCCAGAACCTTCGCAATATGTAAGAACAAGAAGAAAATTCTCTTGGCTTTATCTTAACTGGAACCTGCACAACTCAGTATATTTTAAAACACAGTTGTTTGCTAAACCTTCTGATGAGTTTCCTCAAAACGAAAGCATCAAAGCAGTGAATCCATAACTCAACTCAAACATTAACTGAAACTGAAACAGGCAAGCATACATAGGAAACAACGAAGCAATATATGTTTTCCAAATACAGCAAGAATCAGATTTACTTGCATGAATGAAGATCGCAACGTGCAGATGGCCGCGGCTGAAAGTCTCCTCAAGCACACTTCTGAGAATTTCTTAGTATTTTGAAAGAACTTAAGGTTTTCTGCAGCTAAAAATGAATCCATAACCTCACGTAAAACATTTTATACAAGGAAGTATGATTGGGTAGTAGGTAAAAACACTTGAGTAGGCATGGTTTCCGTGCCAACTCTTGTCCTGTTTTAAAGAATTTTCTATTCCCTACTACTATTTTGATTTGTAAACTTGCTACCATACTTTATCATTTTATTTTGAAGAGGACAAATCAGATCTGGACCATTTCAGATTTGTACTTGGGCGAAATCCTTCCGGAACCTTCTAGTCGTTGCTTCAAAGCTGAAAGAAGGAAAGAAATCAGATTTGAACTGAAGTCTTAAATGCTCGAAATCTCAAAACAGCCATTTGAAAAGATAGGCTAATCGATTTGTGGTCTTGGGGATTTTGGGACGCTATATTAGGCGTCTCCTTACTGTTTCAGTTTGGATATATTCCTTTCTTATTAATCAAATACACTGCACAAGTCATATAAGCCATTAGTAAGATATTAACAGATTTTGTGTTAATCAAAACTTAGATTCTGATCTGTAGAAAAAGATCCAACAATTTATAACGTACGCGCATCATGAAATCTTTATGAAATGTTAAGGTATGAAAGGAAAGCAAATACTTTTAAGGGATTGAAGTGTTTTGTGACAAGTAATGATGAGCGGAATCAGGATGCCGGACCCGATGAGCATCTGTTAATGTTATAATGAGCTTATGGATCCATGTGTTCAGGGCAAGGTGAAGTGGCAGCATAGAGGTGTGAGGAATCTCGAGGTAAGATCGGGTGAACCGCATCGTCACGTACGTTGGTTTTTATGATTGATCAACCGTTAATGTAATGACCCACACAACATGGATACGACTCGCATGTCTTT
This sequence comes from Dorcoceras hygrometricum, assembly GCA_001598015.1. Taxonomy (NCBI): domain Eukaryota; kingdom Viridiplantae; phylum Streptophyta; class Magnoliopsida; order Lamiales; family Gesneriaceae; genus Dorcoceras; species Dorcoceras hygrometricum. The sequence continues at coordinate 132,505 of KQ995309.1, forward strand.
TATGTTATGTTATGTTCATGTCTCATTATATTATGATATACGGTTATGTACTGTTACGAGTGATTTTGAGCCATGGTGTACGATCATTCATGTATGCATGTTTTTAAGTTGTTTTACGATATTTATGTGATTGCATGCGGTTTTATTATATGTACCTTGTTAATATTAGATAGAGCATGTTGGGCATTTAGGTTCACTAGGTTTTAATGGTGCAGGTGATCCTGCTGTCGACTGTATGCCGACGGGTGGTGAGGACCTCTGATCTTCTGCTACAGCTGCTATCCCGTGACCACTCAGCTGTTTTTATGTTATTTTATTAAACATGTTCATATTTGTGCAACAATTTATTTACTCTGGTTTTAATACAGAAAGAATGATGTGATTTTGGAGATATTTATTCATTTATATTTAAAGTGATGTTGGAGTTCGTTTCACAAACTGAAATGAAGTCAAAAATATAAATAAGGTTTTACAAAAAAATAAATAAAATATTTTAAAAAAAAAGAGTGAGCTCTATAAACATTTTTTAACTAACCAGCAAATATTTAACAACTTTCAGCATACCAACAATAGGCGTTTCTTTTTTATTGTATAAATTCATATATCTTAAAAAAATGAATAGATTTATTTAGGAGAGTAGCTAAGATAATACTTAAAATAAAGATTTTTTTAAATATGATTGAATTGCTTACTACTATTTTGAAAATTATTTATGCATGTAGTAAGCATAAAAATTTGTGAGTATCTAGTAGGTGAGATCAAATTCAATTTAATGACAACTTATATGATTTTATTTTTTAAAAGAAAAATAAGTAAATTTTTTTTAGAAAAAAAAAGAAAAGAGAAGGCTGCAGCGGATGCAATCTACGGCGGACGTTGTACCTTAAATTGCAGCGCCAGCTAACTAATGAAAAATTTATTAATTTCAAATCCATCCATCCAAGTTCAACGGGTTTTTTCACTGTTTA
>KQ995310.1:10382-23154 GCA_001598015.1 Dorcoceras hygrometricum
AAATAATTTAAAGACAATGCTCTGAAAATAAACTCACAACTTAGAAGAACAGACGATGAACTTTGATCCAGTCCAGCTGATGTGTGTTTATCTCAGGAACGTTTCTCTGATACCATGTTGTGACGCCCGAACCCAACGGGGCCACGAGAATTGGGGTAAATAAAATTTTTCGAATTAAAGAAGGGCTAAAAGATAATTCGCTATAGGCTGTATTTCCTATAACTTGAAAGAAACAAAACAAACGACAATCTCAAAGACCAGCAGGTACCTAACTCGCGCGCTAACTGCTAAAAACATTTGCGGAAAAACTGTTTGTATTGATAATTGCAATTGTGATTTACAACAGCTGATATTCTAAGTAAATATACAGCCGTTGCTACTGATCTAATACAGTACAATATAAATCAAAACGCTACAACTGAGACACGGAAAACGTAGGCCTTAGATAAACACAACGCCACCCAGCTGCTGGTTTCAAGTTTCACCTGCTGTTCCTCCACCAGCTGTCGCACATGCACCATTTTAAAAGCTAGTGAGCCTAAAGGCTCAGCAAGTAAAACCTGAGTAATAACAATTCAAATATACAGGTGGACATCTGTTCAATACATATGTTAAGGAACTCAATGAACAATATCAATTTCGTAAACAATTCGATAAACAGTTCAATGGCAAAAACAGGGGATGATAGCCCAGCTTCTCATCGTTAACAATTTCAATATCATTTTCAGTTGATCATGGCATATAAGTTCTATGTGGTCCGTGTTGCACTTTGATCAAAATGACTCCCGATATCAGTTTCAGCATATAGCTCATTATGAAAGGGTAGTCGACATCTTAGACAACTGCTCACCCTTCTCCTTAGTGACCGTAACTATCTATGCCATAATCTAAAATAGCTTTGTTCATTAACAATCCTTTCTTTAAACATTCCTTGAAATTCTGTAAATCATCGGGTTCCATCATTTTAAACATTTGCTTCCCATTATAAAAGCTTTTCTGAGAACCGAATTTGACTTTGGAAACATATCGTTGAGAGGGAACTGGTGAAAAGAAAACCAGTCGCAAGAGAATGGAGCAACACTTAGGAAAGAAAACTCTCTGCTGTTCGCGAATATAGTTAAAATGAACCAGCTGGAATAAACAGAAACCAGCTGCAAGATCTCCTACTAAGGCAATCACATTTAAATGAAAACGATGTCGTTGAAGTAAATAACAGATAGGATGACAAGACTACCTACTGATATTTTTTAACTTAAAGAAACGACGTCATTAGCGCATCAATCAGTCGGACGATTAAATGAATAGTACCAGTCGCAAGACTAATACCAGCTGAAATGAACATCATCAAATCCCGACATTACAACAAAAAGGAAGAACATTCGTAAACATTATAACAATGCAGATGCTGAATCTTAACAAGGAGATACAGCTGCTGGAACATAACTCGACATTTATAACATCAAAATAACAACTGTGCCATCAGCCGTTGCCTATCAAACCATACCATTGATTCCACTAGTAACTACCGATTACACAATCATCAAATCTTGATATTACGACATTAAACTGAATAACATTCATAGACTTTCTTGAACAATCGAATTCTCAGTTCTTTGAAAAATTCATGACTTTCTGGAAAACAGTATGGAAGCATAATAAACATTAAAACGTCATTTTGAACCCATCTTTCCTTTCCTTTTTCATGTATAAAACATCTTAAAACATGAACTTCAAAACTTACAATAACATATAGGCAAGAAGACTCAAAAACATGAATATATGCTTTAAATGGTGAGTCAAGAACAGCTTTTTACTTGCCTTAACCGTAGCTTTGCAACAACAGCTGATCCCTGCAGAATTTTTCCCCTTGAGCAACACATGAACTTCTCTGCAAATTACTTTGAAGAACACAGGAGGATTTCTTTGAAAGTAATAAATATCTTTCTTCAAAAACAGGTTTTTATATGAAAGGGATTAGTGGCATGCTACTTGTGAAATCAAGCATGACACACTTCTAAAATTTGGTAAAATTCCCTTCATATCTTTTTAAATTTGTGAAATACCAAACCTTTTTCATAAGAAATCATTTAACCTCCTTAAAACATTTTCCAATCGATTAAAAATCCGGCTCGTGCATCGCTCGTTGGAGTCGTCTGTTGGTACCAGCCGCAGCGCTCAGCTGCAGCGCATCCTACTTGCTGACATCAATAAATCAGCAGATACATAACATTTAAAATTGCCAATTTGGCCCATGTAATCAATAAAATGCATAAATGTGGTCCTATGGATTTTGGGGCGTTACAGAACTGGCAGCTGTTGTCTTTGACCTTAAGATATGGAGGCATTATCTCTATGGGGAGAAGTGTGAGATTTTTACAAATCACAAGAGTTTGAAGTACTTCTTACCCAGAAAGAATTGAATATGAGGCAGAGGTGATGGTTGGAGCTGGTTAAATATTATGATTGCACAATCATTTATCACCTAGGAAAAGCAAATGTGGTGGCCGATGCATTGAGTAGAAAATCGGTAGGATTGTCGCAATTGGTTGTCCAGCAGCCGTTGGCAAATGAAATTGAAAGGTTTGGACATGAAATAGTTACCAGCAGCAGCAATGCTATGATGTTAGCAGACCTCTCCGTAAGATCTAATTTGATAAACCAAATTCGAGAGGGTCAGCAGCAGTACCAGCAGTTGAAGAAATGGGTCAAGCAGGATAAAGAAAGAGGCAACAGTCTATATTTTACAGAGGATGGAATTGTTAGGTTCATGGGCAGAATTTGGGTACCCCAAATAGAAGGTTTAAGAGCTGAATTGTTGAAAGAAGCCCATACAGCGTCATATTCGGTGCATCCAGGAAGTACAAAAATGTACAAAGACCTCCAGCAATTGTATTGGTGGCCAGGAATGAAGAAGGATGTTGCCAAGTTTGTAGCAGAATGTTTAACTTGTCAGCTGGTGAAAGCCGAACAACCAGCGACCAGCAGGTTGAAGCCACTGTCGATTTCCGAATGGAAGTGGGAATGTATAGCGATGGATTTTGTGACTGGATTACCAAGGACTGTACAAGGATATAACTCCATTTGGGTTATAATTTATAGGCTCACTAAGTCTGCTCATTTCTTACCAGTTAAAACAACATATGAGGTGAGAAGGTACGCAGAATTGTATGTTAAGGAAATAGTGAGGCTACATGGTGTTCCAATTTCCATTGTATCAGACAGAGATCCTAAGTTTACATCAGCATTTTGGAAAAGTCTACACAAGGCTATGGGTACAAAATTGACATTTAGTACTGCGTTTCACCCCCAGACTGATGGACAATCAGAAAGGGTGATTCAGATTTTAGAAGATTTGCTCAGAGCATGTATTGTGGATTTTTCAGAGAGTTGGGATGCGAAATTGCCACTGGTAGAGTTTGCCTACAATAACAGTTTCCAAGCTTCGATTCAAATGGCTCCATATGAAGCTTTGTATGGCAGAAAGTGTAGAACACCACTTCATTGGGATGAAGTTGGTGAAAGAGTTGGTTTGGGACCAGATGTTGTGGAACAAACAGCAGCAGCTGTTAGAAGAATAAGAGAAAGAATGAAAGATGCTCAAAGTCGGCAGAAAAGTTATGCAGATAATCGAAGAAGGGAACTAAATTTTGAAACTGGTGATCATGTATTTTTGAGAATAGCTCCAATGAAAGGAGTTATGCGTTTTCGAATGAAAGGAAAGTTGAGTCCAATGTATATTGGACCATACGAGATTTTAGATAAGGTAGGAACACTCGCCTATCGACTAGCGCTGCCTCCACAAATGTCAGCAGTGCACAATGTTTTTCACGTATCAGCTTTGAGGAAATATATTCCCCACCCTTCGCAAGTGTTAAGTCATGAGCCAATTCAGTTAGCACCAGATTTAAGCTATGAAGAGCGACCAGAAAGAATTCTCCTCCGAGAAATTAGAAGATTAAGAAACCGTAGCATTTCTATGGTTAAGATACAATGGTCCAACCAGTCGGAGCGAGAAGCAACGTGGGAAACAGAAGCTGATATGTTAAGCTTATATCCATATTTATTTGGTACGTAAATTTCGAGGACGAAATTTCAATAAGGAGGGTAGAGTTGTAACGCCCCAAAATCCATAGGACCACATTTATGCATTTTATTGATCTAATGGGCCAAAGTGGCAATTTTAAATGTTATGTATTTGCTGATTTTAATTAATTTCATAAATGAGATGCGCTGTGGCTGGTACCAGCAGATGACTCCAAAGAGTGATGCACGAGCTGGTTTAAATCGATCGAAAAATATTTTAAGGAGGTGAAATGATTTCTTTTGGAAAAGGTTTGGTACTTTACAAATTTAAAATGGTTAGAAGGGAGTTTTTATTAAAATACTGCAACTTGTTTAAAGTGTGTCATGCTAAATATTACAAGTAGCTTGCCACTAATCCCTTCGGTATTTAAACCTGTTTTTGAAGAAAGATCTTTATCATTTTCAAAGAAATCCTCCTGTTTTCTTCAAAGTTATTTGCAGAGAAGTTCGTGTATTGCTCAAGGGGAAGAATTCTGCAGTGATCAGCTGCTGCTGCAAAGCTACGGTTAAGGCAAGTAAAAGCTGTTTCTTGACTCACCATTTAAAGCATATATTCATGTTTCTGAGTCTTCTTGCCTATATGTTATTGTAAGTTTCGAAGTTCATGTTTTAAGATGTTTTAAACATGAAAAAGGAAAGGAAAGATGGGTTCAAAAAGATGTTTTGAAATTATATTGATGCTTACAAAATATTTTCCAGAAAGTTATGAATGTTTCAAAGAACTGAGGATTCGATTGTTCAAGAAAGTTTATGAATGTTCTTCAGTTTAAAAGTCGTAATATCAAGATTTGATAACGGTGTAATCGGTAGTTGCTAGTTGAATCATTATAAAGTATGGTTTGATAGGCAACGGCGGATGGCATAGTTGTTGTTTTGATGTTACAAATGTTGAGTTATGTTCCAGCAGCTGCATCTCCTTGTTAAGATTCAGCAGCTGCATTGTTATAATGTTTACGAATGTTCTTTCTTTTTGCTGTAATGTCGGGGTTTGATGATTGTGTAATCAGTAGTTGCTAGTTGAATCAGTATAAAGTCTGGTTTAATAGGCGACGGCTGGTAGCGCGATCATTATTTTCGATATTACAAGTGTCTTTCAAAAATTTCAGCAGATGCACTGTTCATCAGCAGGTGCATCTTTCCTTGTTAAAATCAGAAGTTGCACTTCTTTGATGAAAATCAGCAGCTGCATTGTTATCGTAAATTCAGCAGCTGCATTTCCTTTGTTAGAATTCAGCAGTTGCGTTGTTTTCATAAAATCAGCAGATGCACTGTACACCAGCAGGTGAATTCCTATTGAAATATTTCAGTCGTTGTATTTCTTTTGTAAATTCCAGTTGGTGCACTGTTCAACAGCAGGTGCATTTCTTTTGCTAAAACCAGCAGGTGTATTTCTTTGTTAACACCAGCAGGTGCATTCCTATTAAACTAATTCAGCAGTTGCAATATTTATTTTGTTATTCCTGCGACTGGTTGACACGCTACGACATCGTTTCACTTAATTCATATATTCCATGTTGCGACTGGTTCTGTATGTTAGCGTTTTCTTATCCTGCGACTGGTTGCACTGTTCATTGCGACTGGTTTATGCGCTAACGACGTCGTTTCACTTTACATTTGTTTAAAAGACCTTGCGACTGGATTCCTGTCTTGCGACTGGTTTCCTATTCCTTGCGACTGGTTTTCTTTCGACCAGTTCCATTTTAACGATAAGTTCCCAAAGATTGAATTCGATTCTCAGAAAAGTTTTAAAATGGGAAGAAAATGTTTAAAATGATGGAACCCGATGATTTACAGAAATTTCAAGGAATGTTTAAAGAAAGAATTTTTAGGAACAAAAGCTATTTTAGATTATGGCATAGATAGTTGACGGTCACCCATTAAAGAAGGGTGAGTAGTCGTCCAGATGTCGGTTGCCCTTTCATATGAGCTATATGCTAGAACGGATTTCCGAAGTCATTTGATCAAGTGCAACACGGACCATGAGGAACTTATATGTCATAAACAACTGAAAATGATATTGAAATTGTTAACAATGAGAAGCTGGGCTATCATCCCCTGTATTATGGCATAGATAGTTGACGGTCACCCATTTAAAGAAGGGTGAGTAGTCGTCCAGATGTCGGTTGCCCTTTCATATGAGCTATATGCTAGAACGGATTTCCGAAGTCATTTGATCAAGTGCAACACGGACCATGAGGAACTTATATGTCATAAACAACTGAAAATGATATTGAAATTGTTAACAATGAGAAGCTGGGCTATCATCCCCTGTTTCTGCCATTGAATGTTTATTGAACTGTTTACGAAAATGTTATTGTTCATTGAAGTTCCTTAACATATGTATTGAACAGATGTCCACCTGTATATTCGAATTGTTATTACCCAGGTTTTACTTGCTGAGCCCTTAGGCTCACTAGCTTTTAAAATGGTGCAGGTGCGACAACTGATGGAAGAACAGCAGGTGAAAGTTGAACCGGCAGCTGGGTGGTTGTGTTTATCAAGGGGAAACGTAATCCGTGTCTAGAATAATGTTGTTTTATCTTTTGTAGGATCTGTATTAGATCAGTTACAATTTTGTATATTCATATAGAATGACAATTGTTGTAATCGCAATTGCAATATATATATAAGACATCTTTTCCGCAATCATTGTTTCCAGCAGTTGGCGTCACAGTAGTGTAAATTGTCTGTGTCTGGTTTGTGTTACGAGTTTTCTTTCAAGTTATTGGAGATACAGCCTATAGCGAATTATCTTTTAGCCCTTCTTTTATTCGAAAAATTTTTATTCACCCCAAATCGTGATTCCCGTGGGTTCGGGCGTCACACCTTTCTTCTTGTCCTCAGAGGACCACTCCATTCTGGGTTTATCGATCCACTGGGGTGCACCGGCAGTTATAGCTGTAGTAGTATTCATTTTCATTATTTGCTTTGGTCCGTTAGTTTATCACGAACCACATGTCATCGTCTTGGGCTGCTAGGTGCGCCTGCATCCGGATCTTCCAGACGTCGTATTCTTCCTTGGAAAACATAAGAATCTTGTTTTGAGAAATCGACATATTTAATGAATGTAAATGAATAAATTGTTCAAACACTAAGAAACCAGGCTCTGATACCACTTGTTAGGATCGAAAAAAATCTTGAGAGTTCAGAGGGGGGTGAATGAACTCTTTTGCTAATTTTTGTTTTAAAAACTTTTTTCAAAAGAATTTATTGCTCAACGCAAACCTCCAGCAGATTTACCAGCTTAGAGGGTTCTCAGTGACTACTATTGTCTCGTGTAACAAAATGATTTTTAAGCGGAAACAACACGATCCAATCGTGAACAAGTTAAAAAATACGTAAATGTAAAAGATGTAGAGACGAGAGGTTTGTTGCTGGAATTTCGGAGCAAATTATTTTACGTCTTCCCTTCTTCCTAAATGGGAAGGATTTCCACTTGAAGATTTGATTGATACAACCACTTGTACAATCCGGATCCTACAACCAGCAGCTGCAGGAACTCCTAGCAATCAACCAACGAATCAAGACTCGCGATCTGTTTCGAAATACAAAGAACTCAGCACTAAGCTGGTTGTGCTAATCTAGCGCTCTACACTCTCTGTTTATGATTTACAATGGTCTCTCAACACTACAGAGTGCGTGTATAGAAGATAGTGTGACACAGGAAATGAATAATCCATATGTGCGTGTGTCACTTGCTGTGAGCTGGTTCAATATGAACTCTGCTTTTGCTTGTAAAGTACTGGTTAGCTCGTATGTTTGATAATATCATTATAGTTCGTAACTTCTTCACAGCTGCTCTTCTCTTCATTATACCCTTTGGACACAACGGTAATAAATGTAGCAGTAGACACATTTAGTGTATCCGAATTGAATTTTCTGCGACGTCTTAAATGTTTTTACGATGAAAGTACATCTTCATTAAATGAATTGCCCTTTTTAGCAACTCTGCACCGTTTTCAGTTTGAATTGTATCTCTGCGTATCTGATATTAACTCAAAGTAGTTCAAAAGACTACACATTACTGCAGAGATGTCAAATGTCTCATATCAAACTTGTTCGTAGCTTCAAACATTCCAAAATTTAATTTTCTACATTGTCCTTAATTCAGCTGGTCTCCCGATCATGTTTCTGAACATTTAGTTGTTTTTCGTGTTCGGGTTCTGAGCTTGATTATATCCAGTCTGCTTTGAAGTATTCTGCTCATGTCTTTGTTCTGTACTGATTTTGATAACAATCTTTGTACGCTCATATCTTCAGTTCTATAACACTTGTAGAATCATTCTGCTTCGATTTGGTTTACATAACTGATCATCCAGCTGGTCTGTTATACCTTTTATTCTCTCCAACTGGTTTACTATATCACTTATTACTACTATTTTGATCTAGTCTCTCAACTGTAAACCACTGTTTTGTTGCTTTTCATCTCAAAGCTTTCTGTTTCAAATTCTTTGAATTTTCTCAACTGAAATGTCTTTAGTTTGCTAGGCATCTTTAGACTGATTTGACCTTAACCAGCTTGACCAAATTACCTTTGCTGGTTTGTCCTCAACCAGCACAACTAAGTGTCCTGAGATCGTTTTACTTTAACCAGCTTGACTTTGCTCCGATTTGGTTTCTTCGTCCAATTATGTAAACTTCGTCCAGATCTTGTGCCTTTGGTATGATTGATATCTTTTATTTTTCATCACAAAAACTTCTGAAATTTACTCTAACAGCACTATAGATCATACCGGAGAAAACTAAGTGGTATAAATTTGACCATTGACCAACAGTTAGTCATTTTTACACCTCACGATATTTATCTTCTCTCGATAGTATCTCTCTGAAAATCCTAGTTACCACTGTTCACGCTTCTTCCGATTGTTGGAGTTTGGCCGGCTGGTTTTGATCAAGGGTGCTACAACTGGAATCATCTGTTCGAGAGCTTCAACCTCATACCAGTTTGGTGCCCGATAGTGACAGGAATAGAGAAGTTGTTGAGAAGTGAAGTGTTCGAGTTTTAAAACTTTCCGGCTGAGTTGAGCTTCGTTTGAGGTAACCGATGTTTCCAATGTTGACTTCAGCCCCTAAATATCTTTAGTTGGGCTAGGTTTGAGCTTAGAGGTAGAGCTTGAGCTGGCTGACTGATAGGATCAAATAGGATCGAAAAAAACCTAGGAGTTCAGAAGGGGGGGGGGGTTTAATGAACACCTTTGGATTTTTATTTTTCGAAACCTTAAAACGATATTTTTAAGCGCCTCGCATAACTCGTATCTGTATTACCAGATCCGAGGTATCTCAGTTCGAAATCCGATTTCTCGAATAACAATAAATGTGCGGAAAGAAGTCGATCAACCAATGAACACTATAAATGTAAATGTGATGCAATAAAGTAAAAGTGTTTGTTTATGGAAGTTCGGATTTGAAAATCCTACGTCTCCCCTTCTTCCTTTGCAGGAAGGTTCTACTAGAAGATTTTGATGAATACAGACACTGTAGACACCCAGTCACCGAGCCTCGCTCCAAGTGAACTCCTAGCAACTCCAATACACGCAGATACAACTGCTGAAATACAAATTACTTGATTTTTTTGAACTGCTTCACACAGCAAGTTCGTTTATAAACTCAAAGATGAATATGACAATGAAATACGATGCTATTGAGTACTGTAGATCTTCTGGTTCTTTTATCAACAAGAACTGTTTACAAATGTAAACCAGAAGATAACTCGAAGGTTTAAACTATGAAGGTTGAGCTTGACTGTTCTTCGAGTTGTAATACTAGACTTAGAATATTTTTGCAATGAATGGTTCCAGTGAATATTTGAGAGCTTTTTGATGACAAAGAATAAGCGTTGTGAATCACTGATAGCGGAGAGGAGCAGAAGTCTTTTCATTTGAATTCTTCAGCCTTTTTGTTAGGACCGAAAATAGGGAAATTAATGAAAAGTGAGCGCTGCTATTGAAAAATAAAAATTTTGCGCTGCTATAGGAGGTGCAATACCTCGGGTTCTTGAACATTAAATAGAGCACCGGAGACAGATCTGGTATGTAATAAAAATATGCGGAAAACACCAGAACTGAATCCTAATTTTAAAACGATGCAAACAGATTTCTGTTAGAAATCTGTTTAACTGTGTGTGTGTGTGCTAACTGTGTATTTGTGCGTGCTAATATAAATTGCATATGCGGAATACTGTAAATAATGTGACAATACTATGCATTCAAATTTCATTAAACATACGTTAAAGCTACTGAGCGTGACTTAACATATGTGAAATATGCTGTGAAAATATGCTAATGATAAATGTGCTAATTAATTGCATATACATATGAGGCGCAATCAGATTCCACACAATCAAATATTAAAGAAACTCCACATATGAAATCTGATTGCTAATGCGTGCTAAGATAAAGTGTGTATGCGGAAGTAAAATTCTGTAAATCGTAAAGTAATTTACGCTACTATTTGTTTCTGGAAGTTCGGACATCAATATCCTACGTCTCCCTTTCTTCCTCCTCGGAAGGTTACACTAGAAGATTTGATCTACACATCGTGTACAGACCCGATCCCTCAACCAGCAGCTGCGAGAACTCCTAGACTCCACCAGCCCTCGGCTGTCACTCACTTGTTTTACGCCTATGTGAGAAAGGCTACAGACACAGAGTTTAACGTCTTCGTACATGGACGAGATCTGATTTTGGTTTGTGATTCACTCGCTAAGAAATTACGCACATCTCTCAAAATATGCAAGTGAATCTGTGTGTGTGAGATTTTACAGTGTATAGCTCAACTCTCAAAATAGTAAATCTCACACACTGGGAAAATGTTCTTCAATAGCTGATTGAGACTCAGCAGTCGACACTCGTTATGCTCTCCTCTCTAATGGCGGTCTACTGCTTCGTCTCCAATTTTCTTCCCTCTGTATTTTGCACTGTGTTAATTAATCTGTCAAAATCCCTTCTCTTCAACAGTGCTTCTTGTATATATATGGCTATTTTAATTTCTTCCCGTTAGACACAAGTTTTCTTCTGTTGAAATGTGTTCCTTAAAGTACCGACAGTGAGTTTTCCTTGTGTCCTTTTCTTTTGCAGGCTTTTTGTCATCTTGTGATTTTGCCTTTTTCGTTCCAGTAGCTGGTTGCTCCCACAATTAAATAATTGCAGCAACTGTTTCTTTATCTTTGAACTATACCAACAGCTGGACCATATCCTTTGCAACAGCTGATTCATGTTTTCCAGCAGCTGTTTTATTAACTTCCAGCAGCTGGTACATTGACGCGCAATAGCTGGTTGAACTATTCCAACTGATTCATCCTTCTCCACGACTGAATTAATCTTCTGCTGATATCTATATAGTGAAAGATACGGTTCTGTTAGCTACTGCTGGTTTCTTTTCCTTAGCGCAAGACCAGCGTCTGGTTTTCTCCTTCTGTGTCTGATATATTCTCTTCATTGCAACAACTTTGCGTCTGATAATTTGTGCAATGCAACAATCTTCAATCTTCAACGTCTGGTAATTTTCGCAACATTCCTGTTTGCAACTACTGGCATTTTTTTACTTTGCACCACATCTGATTCTTCCTTCTTTGTAGCTAACGTCTGGATCATCTTTGCAATTGCAACATCTGGTTTTTCCTGAGTTTACAGCATCTGGTTTTTCTTCACAACTTCTGTTCCGGTTTATTTATGCAATCCAGCGTCTGGTTTTATTTTGCTACTTCTGAATTCATCTTTAGTTTCTGCTATTATCAACGTCTGATTTTTATAATCCACCAACGTCTGGTTTGTAACTCTTCATTCTTCACGCCTGGACACTCTGATTCTTGCGACTGGATTAACTCTGCGTCTGTTATAATACAGTGTCTGGTTTTTAACTTGGATATGCGTCTGGTTCTATTGTGCAGCGTCTGGTTCATTTCTTTTACAATTGCTGCGTATGAATTTACCACAAAAACCAGCGTCTGGTTTTTGTTCTTCAAAACTGGTTCCAGACTTCAACTATTTAGTGATTCCAGATTTCTACCAAATTTGCGTCTTCCAGGTTTCTCCTGACTTCTCTATTTCTCCATCGTGTTTCTTCATCAAATAACAAGCGCATTCTGTTGGATGATCCGGATCCGCCCCCGGCAGGCAGCGGAAGAACAAAAATTATAGACACCGGGAGGCGATCAATACGAATAACAGTTCTATATGTATCGACATACATAGGGTGTTTAGCCAGTTACCTGTCTGGCACTTGTGCCTGGCTCCAACCGGTGTTTCAAGAACCCGGCGCTTCTCGGTAGATTGCTGTAGATTCGCCAATCCGGTCCACGACCAGATCCGAGACTCCTTCGTCAGACTGCACTAGAAGTCCTGAAGAGATCAGCACGATCGGATTCTCCTCGAAAAACTAGGCCGGAACGAAATTCCGGCGAAGTTGGGCGGCGGCGGCGGCGGCGAGAGAGGAGAAGGGAGGCGGCGGCTCACGCTAGGGTTAGGTTTTGTGTAGAGTTAATGAGGTCAATCAATTCATTAAGTCCAATAATCCACATTAAATAGACTTAAGGTGGACTTGGGCCGGTCCAACGGGCCCGGGTCCAAATGACGATATCAATCGCTGCGACTTCATCGTAACTCCGATCGCCGATCAGATCGGACCGATCGATTCAGTTTCCAAAACTGAATGTTATGATGTGAAAAACAAATTTTCAGATTATCAAACC
>KQ995310.1:46678-70337 GCA_001598015.1 Dorcoceras hygrometricum
CCTTATCCTCGTTTTGACGGCCCAATCGACTAGGAACATGTTCAGAATACACAGCGACTATTAGATGTGTTTCATGATAGCCGTCATACCCACTATCACATCTAACATACGCTTTAGTGTAATCTAGGTCTTTACTCAACACAATTGTAAATCATTACACACATAATGAAAGTAAAGAATGCCATATAGAAGGCCTTATCCTCATTTTGACGGCCCAATCGACTAGGAACATGTTTAGAATACACAGCGACTATTAGATGTGTTTCATGATAGCCGTCATACCCACTATCACATCTAACATACGCTTTAGTGTAATCTAGGTCTTTACTCAACACAATTGTAAATCATTACACACATAATGAAAGTAAAGAATGCCATATAGAAGAATGCGAATATCATATATAAAGATCGTTTGTACAAGAGTCAATGAAAACCCACACGCCACAAGTTGGCTAGTTGGGCATCTACTCTAACACATTCATCCAGATTTCTCCTGTTGTCACAAAACAAATCGCTAAAGATTTATTCTTTAGCGATTCCAGATTTCTTCTTTTTCAACTTCAAGGTTATGCCGCATTTCTCTGGTTTTTGCTCATTCAAGTTCCAGTAACTGCTGTCTCTGAAGCTCCTTTTCTACTTCAATTGTTCTCTTTTAATTTCAATGTAGCTTGCGACTGAATCACTGTAGCTTGCAGCTGAATCACTGTAGCTTGCAGCTGATAAAATCTTTGCTTCTCACGACTGGACAAATTCTGCTTCATGACAGTTTTCTTCGATACTTTTCTTGTTGTATTTCCAGCTAACATCTTTACACTAAGTAGAAACATTAGTAACACAATAACAGGTTTTGTGTAATTCAAAACTTAATCTAGATCTATTTACACAGATCCATCACTTTTATACTCTTTGTCTTCAACGGTCAATAAATGTAGCCAGTAGAGATAAGTTCATTTGCATATCTTCATCGTATAATAGCATTTAATGCTCCATTAATACCATGCAAAAGGTAAACTGTGCTTGTCAGGGCTAAATTGACTTATATTCAAAAATGGGTAATCATCGTATCAGGCATTCTACATACTGTGCAATTTTACCCAAAATAGCTCTGATTTTGTCTCCTTAATTCCAGGCTTTTATATGATTAAACTATGACCGGTGATCCTCCTCAAATAAATATTGATAACATCTGAAGATATTCGAAGCTCACATCTGTCTCAATATAGAAAGCTGAAAGTCACTCTCTTTATGTATCTTAATCATATCTGAAATATCGCCGTTACTCTGGCATGTCTGAGATGTTAGCGACTTCTGAAAGTACACTGTTCCTAAGTTTGAATCAAACAATTCTGATAACCTCAAGTCTGATGAACTTTGCTTGCTTTGTAACGATATCTGAAAATGCTGATATCTGAAGTAACTTGAGTAGAGTCTGTTTATACTTGCAAATCTGAATAATACATCATGAGTCAATACAACAGAATCTGTTACTGAGACATCTGAATCATGTCTGAATCCTTTACAACTACTAAAAATGACCCGATATCTGAATTAACCGACCCGATGATTCAACTGATCCAAATACTGGAATCTAATTCGTAAGCTTCAACCTTATACCTGAAATCTGAATTTATCACTCGGATCTAAAATCTTCAACTCAATAACTGAAGTCTGAATATACTTTGCTCTAAATCAGATCTCTTACTGTAGCTTCTGAGTCAAGTCTGAATCCCCTCAAATCTAAAAGACTGTCTCGATTGCTGATAAAACCGATTACTCAAATGACCTGAAAAGTCCACTCAGATTTCAATACAACTTAACTCAGAGTTCTCGAAACTGAAATCTTCAACTTAATGGCATGATGTCACGAATCTGAAATCTTCAATTTTATTGTCCACTGCGAATACTTATGTTCAGTTTTCAGTCTTATGTTGTTATCACCAAAACTTATAAATTTTATCTTAACAATTTCCCCCTTTTTGGTGATAACAAAACTTAGCAGCCTTTGACTTAAACGGAACAAAAGTAATTTGCTCCAAGTCTGCTATATATTCAATAAGAGGCACGGTACAAAAAGATTTGTAAAAAGGACTAAAAACTAAAAACTTGCAACAATCCAGATCTATACATTTATCCAATATCTCCAATCTCTCTGCTTAGATCCACTGCTTCCTCTTTTTCTTGACGGCTCACTCCTGCTACCACTACTACCACCATCTCCAGATCCAGGTTTGATTCTATCTTCAGAAGGAGGCTGACCTCGGCCATGGCTGCTACCCACTTACCCCTTTTTGTCATCACGGCCCTTAGTGACAAAGGCTATGAGTTCAGCAAGATTAGCACTAAGGGTAGCATATTGTCCCTGTGTTTCCACACGGAATTCCAGGAGATCATTGCGAATGGTAGCCAGCTTATCGTCGAATTCCTTAGATAG
Source organism: Dorcoceras hygrometricum (assembly GCA_001598015.1). Classification (NCBI taxonomy): domain Eukaryota; kingdom Viridiplantae; phylum Streptophyta; class Magnoliopsida; order Lamiales; family Gesneriaceae; genus Dorcoceras; species Dorcoceras hygrometricum. The sequence goes on from KQ995310.1 coordinate 49,110, forward strand.
ATCTCTGACTTCCTTACGAATATTAGCCAAGTCCGTCGAGAAGATGCCACTTTGAGCTCGAATGCCTTGCTTAAACTCGTGTACTTCAAAGATAAGGCAGTTTTCTGAATCTGGACCTCCTGGCGAACGCTTTTAAAGAGACCTCGAAGGTCTTGATCTTGTTGAGTACGAGCGTTGGCAGAGGCTTTCTCAAGATCATCGATTCTTGATAAGAGATGGTTCTGAAGATTGCCAATGTTGCTTTGAGTTCGCAACAACTTGATGGATAGCTGGGAAATAGAGGCCCGTAGCTGGGCAAACTGTTCAGAGAGATCTGTAGTAGGAGCAGCGGTAGCAGACAAGAGTATCTGTTCAACAGCTATTTCAGTACCCAAAGTAATGTCGTCTGTATCAAACTTCATTGAAGAATCAGTAGAGGGACTCTGATGTGGAGAGGGCAAGGAGATATCTGGAATATCTGAGAGAGATGATCAGGTCTTGTAGGATCTGGACGTTGATCTACGAACACTGAATCTGCATCTACCTGTCCAACAGAATCTGTACAAACTGAATCGACTATCTGTATGCAATATGAAACATAATCTACAATCCTTCTTGGAATACTGCTATCTCCCAAAACTGGTCCTACTGGCACTAAAGCTGTACAAAGATTAAGACTACCAACTAGCTTTAAACAACCAAACATAGAATACCTTAAAACTTCTGTACAAACCAGGTGCCAACCCGACGTCTTAACTGTAGGCGAAGTTGTATTCTGTAGATATTGAATTGGCTCATAGAAGAAGCTAATCGGAGCCAGAAAGTCTACTGAAATCCGTTGAGGCAACTGCTCCCAGAGTTGAGAAACATGAGCTGCACAACCGCTTACCCAGCGATCGTACCCGGCTTCCACTAGCCACGAGCCTTCAATAAACCTCAAATTCCGAATCCAGCATGTTGAAAAAATGGTTTTATGATTCCTTGGAATATAAAAACCTCGATCAAAGGTTCCTTCAAACAACATGGCCTTGTACACTCTAGCTAGATTGCTTGCTTCTGTGTCAGCAACTCTTTCACAGCAGTGGATAATAAATCGATGATATGAAGCGCCATAGCCGACCAAGGTTGGCAGAAAAAGAAATTTGCACGATGTGACTCTAAAAATTTTCGCAGCAAAAGTTCCCTGTACTTTGTACAAAAAAATTTTCGCAGCAAAACTTCCCTGTACTCTGCAACTATGTACAATATCCGTTGAAGATCAATCTAAACGGAGTCTGTTTCACCCCACGTAAACACTTTCTCCTCATTGGCAGCAATACCATTAAGAGATTTCAGAACCGCTAAACGACGAAGGCTGAAAGAACTAAAGAATGCAGCAACTTATCTATTACCCATTCTCTCAACTGAACCAAAAATTCAATGTCGCCGCAAATAGGTGAAACATCTCACGGTCCGGATGCCCTTTAATTGTGTCGGGCTCGTCAAGAGGTGCCTTTCCCTTATCAGCTAAAGCAATCTTTGGGAGATTTGCCTTGAAACAATCCCCGTTCGCGACTCCTGGAATTGAGATGTCATTGCTAAATTTTATTTTCGCGGGCTCGGCAGCAAAGACCGAAGGAAGCATCATATCCCTAGGGATCCGCTTCAATAAGTCGTCTATGGACAGTGAATCTTCATCTAAAGGAAGCTGTCCCACATCTTCCACTGGTTCTGGATCAATCTTCTTTTCTATTGCAGACTTTATAAGCTGAAAATCAGTATCCCTATACTTCACAGAGTCTTCCTCCATATCTGGCAAAAATATTCCCAGCGCTGTACCCTCGGCAAAATATGGTTCTACCACATCTATTTCCAATTGAGCAGTTGCAGCAATCACTTCTTCAATAATAGTGTCGACGTCATCGACAGATGTCGGCCCCTTCTGTTTCACTACCACTGTCTCCACAGTTGACTCCTTCTCAACAATTTCATCATCAGAACCAGTTGTCATCCTCAGCTTTCTCATTGGTCCTTTTCGCTTCTGAACATGAAGAAGCTCAGCTGGCACAACGGAGATAGGTGCAACAACCTGGATTGGTACGGCATCTTGTGCCACTGATATAAGCGCCAGATCCTTTTCTTTGGAGACTGCTTTACTAGATGTTGTCCTTTTATTTTTGACAATATTTGCCTCAGAAGCAGCAACTGGTCTCTTCTTTGACACAGCTGTGATGCCCGAACCCATGGGGTCACTTATGGGGTGAAATAAAATTTTGAAATAAAAATAAGGGCTAAACGGCAATTTTTTATAAGCTGTATTTCTTATAACTTAGAAATTTTCGAAACACAAACACAACACTGACATACACACTCTTGGAGCCAAGTACTGAAATTTTGCGGAAAATAGATTTCATATATATATAAATATATATATATTGCAAATGCGGTATTACAACATCTGAAATTCTATATGAATTTACTACTGTGGCAATAGATCTAATATAGATGTCTAAGATAAAAGACAACAACATCTAAGACACGAAAAACACTGTCCATAGATAAACACTTCACCATCCAGCTGTCTCAGCTTCCACCTTCCGCCTGTCCCTTAACTGTCTCACCTGCACCATTTTCAAAGCTAATGAGCCTAGGGGCTCAGCAAGTAAAATATGAGTAATAACAAAGTCATTTAACACAGGCAGACATCTGAACATTTACATAACTGAGTTTAAAGGAACTTCATTTAAACATAAACATTCTTTCGTAAACCTTCTTACAACATTATTTCATAGCTTGGATGCGGGGACAATAACCCAGATCCCTTCATTTAATTTCTTGTACTTTATGATTTATGGCTTTGAAGCTCTCCTTAGGTCCGTTGTGCACTTGATAAAATGACTTCTGATATCATTTCTAGCATATAGCTCATTGTGAAGGGGCAATCGACATCTGGACGATTGCTCACCCTTCCATTGTGAAAGGGAAACTGACATCTGGACAGCTGCTCACCCTTTCGTTATGACCTTCTGTTATCTATGTCATAAATCCTTAAAACTAAACTTTCATTCCATTAAACTCCTTTCTTTCGAAATCTTCTTTGAAATCAGCTTCGAAAATCATCGGGGTTCACTTAATTTAAAACTGGCTTCACAATTTTAAAACTTACTGAGTATCAGATTTGACTACTTGAAAGTGATCGCTGAAACGCGAACAGATTTCTCTAAAGGAAACTGTACTGGAAAGAAAAACAGATTTCGATTGGGGAAAACAGATCCCTCAGGTGGAGTGTAAGTTGAACATACGTGACAACAAGGAGCAGTACTGTCAACATGAAACAGATCTGACTATGAAAATATATCGTTAACAATGAAACAGATTTAACGAGGGAACTGTAGTGATAGCGAGAAACAGATGTCTCCAAAAGAATAGTGTTTGGAAAAGAAACAGATGTCGTTGGTCAACTCAGATGTCAGCGCAACTAGGTTTGTCAACTCAGATGTCAACGAATAATCGTAAGAGACTCAGTAGTGAAGTATTTAATACTGTGAAATCTGACCAAAATCTGATGTGTTGCGAAAACACGAATTGAAATGAAAACTGCTGATTTAAACATGAAATTTAGTTGCTAACATAGGGAACAAAGTCTGAATAAGAACTTAGTGCTGCAACATCACGAACGACATCTACAATACCAGTTCTGCCTATCAAACCAGACTTAGTTTCTGATTCGACTAGCATCTCCGATTACATAGAGTCAAATTCAGATGTTACCATTCACCTAGAAAGAAAAACATTCATAAACATACGTGACTCAAATCTGAACTCCTCAGTACTTTTAAACAACCTTAACTTTCTTAAAACATTATGGAAAACATTGGAAGCAGTAAACATAAATTTGAACCCAAATCTTTCTTATTTTTCTTAAACATGAACTTAAACATAACTTTAAATATACAGGCAAATAGATCCATAAAATGAGGAAAAAATCAATATATGCTTCAAATGGTGTAGCAAGGATCAGCTTTTACTTGCCTTGGAACTGAGCTTTACGACGACTGTTGGTTCTTACAGAGTTCCTCCTCCTCAAGCAATCACAACGTGCTTCTTTCAAAATATATGAGAGAACACAAAAGAGTTTTCTTTCTGTAAGTGAAATGAACTTTTCCTTTGTAATAAGTATTTGTATGGGAGGGATTAGTGGCAGGTGAGGTGTAATCATCAAGCATGACACTCCTTACCTAAAGTTATGGATTTTAGTAAAATTTCCCTCTCAATATTTTAGTTTGCAATCTTCCAAATACTTTTTTAAAATAAACCATTTTGTTCTCCTTAAAAATTTTTTCAACAGATTTCTAAAATCTTCTCGTGTATTGCGTTTGGAGGGACATCTGCTGGAACTTGCTGCATCATACCTCAATTCTGAAATCAGTAAAATCAGCTTTCGTAAGATAGATCATGCTAACATTTATATTTTCATTTTGACCCTTGAAATAAATAAGATTTATATATATGGTCCTATGGATTTTGGGGCGTTACAACTCTACCCTCCTTATTAAAATTTCGTCCACGAAATTTACTTACCAAACAGATATGGGTAAAGGTTAAGCATATCGCTTTTGTTTCCCACGTAGCTTATCGCTCAGATTGGTTAGACCATTATCTCTTAACCATAGGAATACTACGGTTTCTTAGCTTCCGAACTTCTCGAAGAAGAATACTCTCTGGTCTCTCTTTGTAACTTAAATCTGGTGCTAACTGGATTGGCTCATGGCATAGCACATGCGAAGGGTTAGGAATATACTTTCTCAAAGCTGAAACATGAAAAACGCTATGCACTGCTGACAGCTGAGGGGGCAGTGTTAAACGATAATCTAGCGTTCCTATTCTTTCTAAAATCTCATATGGTCTGATATATCTTGGACTCAGCTTTCCTTTCTTCCCAAAACGCATTACTCCTTTCATTGGAGCAATTTTCAGAAATACATGATCGTCGATTTCAAAATTCAGTTCTCTTCTCCTATTATCTACATAACTCTTCTGTCTGCTTTGATCAGCTTTCATCCGCTCTCTTATCTTTCTAACAGCTTATGCTGTTTGCTCCATTACATCTGGTCCTAAACCAGCTCTCTCACCAACTTCATCCCAGTGAAGGGGTGTTATACATTTGCGGCCATAGAGATCTTCATATGGAGCCATTTGGATAGATGTTCGGAAACTGTTATTGTACGCAAATAATACCAATGGTAGCTTTAAATCCCAACCTTCTGAAAAATCCACAAAATACATGCTTTGAGCAAATCTTCTAAAATCTGAATCACCCTTTCAGATTGTCCATCTGTCTGGGGGTGAAAATCTGTGCTAAAGGTCAGCTTCGTACCCAAAGCTCTATGCTAACTCTTCCAGAAAGCTGAGGTAAACTTCGGATCTCTATCCGATACTATGGAAACTGGAACACCATGCAGCCTCACTGTTTCCTTTATATACAAATCTGCATACCTGCTCACATCTATGTTGTCTTAACTGGTAAGAAGTGAGCAGACTTAGTGAGTTTGTCTATTATAACCCAAATAGAGTTATATCCTTGAACAGTCTTGGGTAGACCAACTACAAAATCCATAGTTATACACTCCCATTTCCATTCTGGAATAGGCAGTGGCTTCAATAATCCTGCTGGTCTTTGGTGTTCAGCTTTCACCAACTGACAAGTCAAACAATCAGAGACAAATCTGGCAATGTCTCGCTTCATTACTGGCCACCAATATAACTTCTAGATGTCTTTATACATTTTAGTACTCCCCGGATGTATAGAGTACGGGGCGGTATGGGCCTCCGTCATCAAATCTGATCTCAAGGTATCTACTTGGGTCACCCAGATTCTTCCCAGATATTTGATTATTCCTTCTTCAGAAAAGTAGAGGTTGCTGCCTCTCTCTCTATCTTGTTTAACCCATTTCTGTAGTTATTCATCTTTGGGTTGTCCCTCTTGAATCTGATCTATCAGATTTGACCTTATGGAGAGATCTGCCAAAACCATAGTACTACCGCTGGGCACTACTTCTATTCCAGACTTCTCAATATCATACGCCTATGGTCTTTGGACAATGAGCTGAGCTAATCTAACAGATTTCCTACTCAAGGCATCTGCCACCACATTGGCTTTTCTTGGGTGATAACTGATTGTGCAATCGTAATCCTTTACCAGCTCTAACAATCTCCTCTGCCTCATAGTAAGTTCCTTCTGAGTGAGGAAATACTTGAGACTCTTATGATCAGTGATTATTTTACACTTCTCCCCATAGAAAATGTCTCCAAATCTTAAGGGCAAAAACTACAGCTTCCAACTCTAAGTCATGCGTAGGATAATTCCTTAAGTTGTCTGGAAGCATAGTTAATCACTCTACGGTCCTACATCAATACAAAACCTAAGCCCAACTTAGACGCATCTGTATATAACAAACTTTCCTGGATTAGATGGCATGGTTAGAACAGGGGCTTCTATCAGCGCTTGCTTAAACTTGTCAAAGCTGATTTGACATTCTAGTGTCCATTCATACCTAACCAGCTTTCTCGTCAGAGATGTCAAGGGAACAGCTACTTAGAAAATCCTTGGATAAATCGCCTATAATATCCGGCTAAACCCAAGAAACTCCTTATCTCTGAAACAGATCTTGGTACTGGCCAGTCACGAACAACTTCTACCTTAGCTGAGTCAACTTCTAATCCATCCTTAGATATAATATTACCTTAGAATGCTACTTTTTCCAACCAGAAGTCACACTTGCAAAATTTAGCAAACAACTGCTTATTCTTCAAAACTTGAAGTACTGTCCTCAAATGGTCGACATGCTCAAATCTGGTCATAGAGTATACTAAGATGTCATCTATGAACACAACTACAAATTGGTCCAGAAATGGTTGGAAAACTCTATTCATTAAATCCATGAAAGCTGATGGAGTATTCGTAAGTCCAAAAGGCATTACTAAGAACTCATAGTGACCATAACGAGTTATGAAGGCCGTCTTATAAACATGTGATGCCTTAATCTTTAATTGGTGGTACAGACCTCAAATCAATCTTACAAAAGACTACTGATCCTTTCAACTGGTCAAAAAGATCCTCAGTTCTAGGAATGGGATATCTATTCTTAATGGTCAGCTTATTCAGCTCTCTATAATCTATACACAACATCAAACTTCCATCCTTCTTCTTAACAAAAAGAACAGGGTCTCCCCAGGGTGAAGTGCTCGGTATAACAAATCCCTTATCCAACATATCTTGTATCTGTTCCTTTAATTCCTTTATTTCTGATGGAGCTAAACGGCAGGGTGGTCTGGAAATTGGAGCTGCTTCTGGAACAAAGTCAATCAAAAATTCTAGTTCTCTGTATGGTGGTAGTCCATGTATATCCTCTGGAAAAACCTCGGGAAACTCATTCATCACCTCCACATCTGAAAGTTGGGGCTTACTAATCGTTTCTAAGGACGACAAGCTTGCAAAAAATCCTACCCCTACTTTCCTCAAACAGAGTTGAGCCTTAATAGCTGATATAATACGAGGAATCCTCCAAACATGATTGGCTTCAAACTTAAATGGATCTCCTCTGGGTGGATTAACCACTACTGTCCGAAGCTTAAAGTATATCTCTACTCCATACTTAGTCAGCCAGTCTACTCCCAAAATCATATCGAACTCAGGCATTGGTAACACAATTAAATTGGAAGTAATCAAATGCCCTTGAAGTCTAAGTTCTAAACCTCGAAACAAGTCATGGGATACTAACTCTTCTCCCGAAGGTACTGTTACACAAAACCCTATACCTACTTGGTCAGGCTTAATGGGTAACTTCTTATCAAACTTGGCTGATATAATGAAATGAGTAGCTCATGAATCTATCAAAGCCATAGAAGGCAAACCAGCAATCATAATCTTACCCGTGACTACTGTCGAGTCTGGGTTGGCTTGATCAGCTGTCATCACGTAGAGCCGACTTTGGGCAATTCTTCATGATGTGCCCTGGAAACCCACATCTGTAGCAGACGTTCTGTCCAAGTCTGCATTGACCAGGATGTACCTTCTGACACTTAGGACACACTGGTCTGTTATTGCTAGCTGGAACTGCACTAATGGGTTGGATTTGTACAGGTTTCTGCTCCTGAGGCCTTTGCTGATTCTTATACTGCTTCTTGAAGGTGTGAAAACCCGAAAATTTAGCTCCAGGAAAAAAAAAAAAACCTCAGCTGGTGGTCGAAACTCAGCAGTTGGCCAACATGAATTTTTGAAGAATTGCGAAATAAATCTGGAAGTTGTTTAAATCCTCGGAGAATTCAGTCGCAGAGAATTTGGTAAAGTCAACGCTGGTCAACGATACTGTAGCTGCCTGCTGGTGCTGGCATCGGTAGGGTGACGTAGGCGTGACGCGTTGTATCTACTGGTATACGTTGTCTTGAGCTTGAGAATGATTGAGGAAGCAACACGTGCTAGTCAACGTTTTTGAGTGTTGACTATAGGATTCAGCAGATGCTTAGATAGGGCGACCAGTCGATGGGTTGAAGAACCAGCCGCAGGAGTTTATGCAACTGCTGGTGTTTGCAAATCCAGACGCAACGATAATTTCAACAGTAGCGCAAAGACAGAAGATCAATACAGTCGCAAGATTTTATACCAGTCGAGTAGATTGCAAAGGAACGAAAAACCAGACGTTGCGTTACAAAGATTGATTCAGACGCGACGCAAAGAAGAGTGAAGTCCGGACAGTTGCGAAGAGGTAGAACGACGTCGAGACGCTGCGTTTTGGAACCAGCTGCGGGAACAGTAAACCAGCTGTTGATATGCATCCAGTCGCAAGATGATGTACGAAACTTCATAATTCAGATTTCACGTAATCCAGATTTTTGCTCACGAACTTAGGCAGTCGCTTACCGGTCAGATTTCACGATTATAACTGTCGATTTAGGAGGATTTATGGCTAATTAAAAGACCCAAATCAATGTCTTGAATTTTTAATTAAAATCACACCATAAGTAACCCATTATTTAGCCTAATAATGCCTAATAATGACCATAAATATTGGTGATTAATGGCCATAAAGAGGTGACCCTTAAAGTCTCCCCAACCTCTCCTATATATACACCCCTCAAATATGAAGAAAGGCACTCTACAAACATCAACAAATCCTCTCAAAATCGTGCAAGAGGCTGCACCCCTTTCAGAAACAAGAGTTTGATGTTTTGAGCATTCCGGCAACAATCTAAAGGCCTACTGTCCGGAACCTATTGCCACTGCTCCGTTTCTTAGAATCCGATCTCCACCGTCCAGAATCTTCTTCCCTATGTTTCGAATACTAGGTAATAATTTCAATCTGATCCAACGGTTATATTTCCGTATATCGAATTCGTAAGAATGCTGCACAGATTACATGTGAGGAAACTGCAGCTTCTGTTTATCATCCTAAACTGATTTCAAACGACCTCTATTTCCGATCTTCACCGTTCAGATGTTACTTCGTTATGTCCTGAACATGGTGTCCAAATTTCATTTCGATCCAACGGATATATTTTTGTTAAACCCTTTTTCAATAATTCTGTACAGATTTCATACGAGAAATCTGTAACTCTTGTCCATCGTTTAGAAACGATTACATATTTCATCGAAAAATGATCTTGACCGTTCAAAAGTTATTTCATCATGTTTCACATACTCTGCTCAAATTTCATCTTGATCCAAAGGTTAGATTTTATCGAAATACCTTTTCAATTCTATTGTATCGACCATTTGCGATAAAACTATAGATTCAATTCACCGACCCTATATGGATTCAAAAGGCTTACAAATCCAATCTTTTTCGTTCACAATTTCTTTTTCTCCTTTTGTGAACAAACCAACCAACCTTGAGCTTAATCCGAGAGTTTCGTATACCGAAGACACTTATGAAATATCGGTGATTTTCATAAGTATGCAACGTCTGAAGATCTCTACATTCGGGATCCACTTCAAGTAGCAACCAGAAAAGAAATCAAGCATTGCCACCATATTTCTCAGGTTTTGAGCAGTAAGCAAGTAAGTGGGCTTTTGCTACTTAATATATTCGTTTGATATATGTATATATATATTATCCTATCGAAAGTTCAGTTTTGTTCGTCTACTGTTCGAGCACCTTTTTGTTCAAACCTCTGTTTCGTGTCAAACTCCGTTCGCACTGATCTTTGCTGCCGTTATATGGGTTTACGAAATATTTCGGATTTCTGGGTTACTGTGTGTAACTAATGGCCTCGACCCCTTAGAGGAGCAAAACTTAGGGACTGATCAGTAAACCATAGACACGATTCTGTCGTTATATGGGTTTACGGAATATTTCGGATTTCTGGGTTACTTGGTGTAACTAATGGCCTAGACCCCTTAGAGGAGTAAAACTTAGGGACTGATCAGTAAACCATAGACACGAAGTAATCATCAGTGCTATCTGTCAGGCTATGCTCTGTTATGCTATCTGTCAGGCTATGCTCTGTTATGCTATCTGTCATGCTATGCTCTGTTATGCTATGCTATGCTCTGTTAAGCTCTGACATGCTCTGTTAAGTCCTGACATGCTCTGTTCTGTCTAAGCTCTGTTCTGAAATCTGTTATTCAGTATATGTATATGTATATTTGTTATGCTCGAATGGTATCCCCCACTTGCTGAGTGTTTCCCCAAACACTCACCCCTTACTTCTCCACCCAGATAAGAATGAAGAACAAGTTGAAGAAGAGAAACAAGATCTGTTTTGGGGCTGGTGAAGACTCTGGGGCGTGACAGAAGGGCATCTGATCTTTCTGCTGAGAGGCCTACCTCTTCTACTGCCTTTCTTCATCAACATCCATCCAGTCTCTTTCAATTTGCAGGGCTCTATCCACTTCTTCCAGGTAAGTTTGGGCACAGATAGCCTAACGTTCATCTTGAACATAGGCTTCAGTCCTTCCACAAAATGACTTAACTTCTCTTCTGGGTCGTTACCTATCAAAGGCACAAAGCAACACCCTCTTTCAAATGCCCTTACATACTCCTGTACGGTCATGCTCCCCTGTTTCAGGGTTAGAAACTCCCTCTTCAATTCAGAACTCTTGTCTGCCATGAAGTATTGCTCAAAGAATACTTGCTTGAAATCTGCCCAAGTAAGATTCAACAAATACACAGACAGCTTAGCACCTTCCCACCAAATCATGGCGTCATCTCTTAGCATGTAGATAGCACAATCTGGCATCTGGAGGTACTCAAAGATAACCTCCATCGATTTGATCCAGCTTTCTGCAACTAATGGATCCATTGTACCACTAAACTCCTTCGGCTTCTGTCTTCTGAACTTTTCTTGGGGATCATCATGGCTTGGTCCTCTACAGCTAGAGATTGGCCATGACCCCTGCCGGTTTGCTCTACCAGCAACCTTAAGAGTTGAGCGATACTAGCATTAGTATCAGGACTGGTTTCCTATAAGGGATTACCTCTTTTGCCTCTTCCTCTTCCTGACATCTTATAATCTATAGCCCGTAATCCACCACATATAATTATCAGAACATGCTAAAATTTTAAAGGCAATGCTCTGAAAAATAAACTGACATCTTTGGAGAAACGGTCGATGAAATCTGATCAAACTGACAGTGCATGTGTTTATCTCAGGAACATTGCTCTGATACCATGTTGTGAAGCCCGAACCCACGAGGTCACTGATTTGGGGTGAAATAAAATTTTGAAATAAAAATAAGGGCTAAACGGAAATTTGTTATAAACTGTATTTCTTATAACTTAGAAAATTTTCGAAACACAAACACAACACTGACATACAGACGCTCGGCGCCAAGTACTGAAATTTTGCGGAAAACAGATTTCATATATAAATATTGCAAATGCGGTATTACAACATCTGAAATTCTATATGAATTTACTACTGTTGCAATAGATCTAATACAGATGTCTAAGATAAAAGAAAACAACATCTAAGACACGGAAATTGCTGTACATAGATAAACACTTCACCATCCAGCTGTCTCAGCTTCCACCTTCCGCCTGTCCCTTAACTGTCTCACCAGCACCATTTTAAAAGCTAATGAGCCTAGGGGCTCAGTAAGTAAAATCTGAGTAATAACAAAGTCATTTAACGCTGGCAGACATCTGAACATTTACATAATTGAGTTTAAAGGAACTTCATTTAAACATAAACATTCTTTCGTAAACTTTCTTAAAACATTCTTTCATAGCTTGGATGCGGGGACACTAACCCAGATCCCTTCATTTAATTTCTTGTACTTTATGATTTATGGCTTAGAAGCTCTCCTTAGGTCCGTTGTGCACTTGATCAAATGACTTCTGATATCAGTTCGAGCATATAGCTCATTGTGAAGGGGCAATCGACATCTGGATGATGGCTCACCCTTCCATTGTGAAACGGCAACTGACATCTGGACAGCTGCTCATCCTTCCATTATGATCGTCTGTTAACTATGCCATAAATCCTTAAAAATAAACTTTCATTCCTTTAAACTCCTTTCTTTCGAAATCTTCTTTGAAATAATCTTCGAAAATCACCAGGGTTCACTTCTTTTAAAACTCGCTTCACAATTTTTAAACTTACTGAGTATCAGATTTGACTACTTGAAAGTGATCGCTGAAATGCGAACAGATTTCTCTAAAGGAAACTGTACTGGAAAGCAAAACAGATTTCGATTGGGGAAAACAGATCCCTCAGGTGGATTGTAACGTTGAACAGACATGACAACAAGGAGCAGTACTGTCATCATGAAACAGATCTGACTATGAAAATATATCGCTAACAATGAAATGATTTGACTAGGGAACTGTAGTGATAGCGAGAAACAGATGTCTCCAACAGAATAGTGTTTTGAAAATAAACAGATGGCGTTGGTCAAATCAGATGTCAACGCAAATAGGTTGATCAACTCAGATGTCAACGAATAATCGTAAGCGGCTCAGTAGTGAAGTATTTAATACTGTGAAATCTGACCAACATCTGATGCGTAGCGAAAACACGAATCTGAAATGAAAACTGCTGATTTAAACATGAATTTAGTCGCTAACATCGGGAAAAATGTATTAATAAGAACTTAGTGCTGCAACATCACGAACGACATCTACAATACCAGTTCGCCTTAAAATAAACCATTTTGTTCTCCTTAAAATTTTTTTCAACAGATTTCTAAAATCTGCTCGTGTGTTGCGCTTGGAGGGACATCTGCTGGAACTTGCTGCGTCAAACCTCAATTCTGAAATCAGTAAAATCAGCTTTCATAAGATAGCTCATGCTAACATTTAAATTGTCATTTTGACCCTTGAAATAAATAAGATTATATATATGGTCCTATGGATTTTGGGGCGTTACAACAGCCTTCTCAGCAACTACATCCACGTGTACATCATCTGTGTCCTTTTCAGCAATCGAAGCAGATTTCTATATCGACACAGACTTGTTCTTCACAATAGCTACTTTGGCTACGTCGGGCTCATCAGATTCTCCACGAGCATCGATGGTTTTGTTCGTGGCTATGTATGTGTTCACCGTCTTGGAAGAAATGATCTTCAATGGAGGGAAGGTCTTCGCCTCTCCCATGGTGACCACAGGGTCGCCTTTCAAAAGAACAGAAATTTGAGCCGCAAAACCCTTGGCTCTTTTGGTTGTTCTGTCAGCCATATCCTTCAAAACCTCAAACAGAATGTTGCTCCAAGTGACCTTAATCCCAAAATTTATCGCAGTCATCATCAGAAATCTTTCGTGGGTTACGGCATCAAAAGAACCAGCTTTAACAGTAATGGACTTTGCCAAAATATCGTTCAACAAGCGAAACTCATACTTCATCAACCTTTTCTTGCATGAGAACTGAACCGGCACACTCGTCTTAGAGAAAAGAGTTCTTCCCTACAACACCAAATCATTCGTCACTTCCGACAAATCGGTTAATCCATCAATAGGCAACTTTAAGACGCCTGCAAACCTATCCTCAGAAAAAGCTACATACTTCCCGGAAACAACACAGGTAACATCACACCATCTTGCACAAGAGCTGTATCGAAAAATTGTTCTAATTATTTCTCATTCAACACAGAGGAACATCCTAAGAGCTGTATCGAAAAATTGTTCTAATATTTCTCATTCAACACAGAGGAACATCCTAGAAAACCTCGAAGCCCAGTAGCCTCTAGGGCTCGGAACATCTGTACCATCCCCTCATTATCCTGAATCCCCAATACGGAATCGAAGTTGACTTGCAGAGCGTTGGTGATGAACGAATATTCCATTTTAGATAGTGTATCGAACAAGAGAACGCCTGAAAGGTAAATAATCTGCAAATAGAGAACACCAGAGAGCAAGAATGCACGAAATCTTGAAACTAATTTTGCACAAAGTAAGATAACTGAGAAAGAAACGGCGTAATGTAAACAGAGAATGTGAAATGGTGAGAGAATGTGGATGTGACGTTTCGTATGATGATATGTGAGGGTTGAGAATTCGAAATAGTGGTTAATCAGATTTTGGGATTAGATTAGTCACCATAATTAAGATTTTTGTATTTCAGATTTTGTGATTTTTGTGAAATCTAATTTGAGCATTTCAGACCTCTCGTACAATATTTCATATTTCTTGTCGCAGTATTTATCAGGTGAAATCTGCACGAGATTTGAAGTTGTTTTGGTGAACTTTAGATAGAAATCTGATTCCCTAGCGTTTAGAAGTGAAACGCTGTCGTTTAGGGTGAAATCTGATGTTCCCGAGTGTTTGTGAGAGCTACCGCGAAATTTTGGTGAAACGATGTCGTTTTGGTTATGTCTGGTGGAGTGAGAGATCTGTCAGGGTGAGAGAGATCTGATGGTAGCGATTGGCGCTAGAAGCGTTGCGTCGTCGTTTCGCAGTTCAGATGTCTCGCGATTGGTGTAATCAGATGTCAACGATTAGTCAACGCAGCTGGAGAGTAGCGGGAGATCTGTTAGCGCTAGCGTGTGGACAAGAGAAGATGTCATCGTTGGTCAACATGTGTTAGCGATGCTGCGTCGTTTTGATAAGTTGTAGCGACGTCGTTTGATGTAGTGCCTTAGCAATGCATGGAGAGATCTGATCAGCGATGAGTGCTAGTGTTGGTTTCAGATGTCTCGTTGCGAGCGCTGAGAGATCTAAAGTATGTTAACGCTGGAGCATTTCAGATGTCACGCGTATGATGTCGTTTGGTTTAGTGTGCAGATGCTTAGCGTTAGCGCTGAAAGCTGATGGGTTTGAACGCTGATTCGAGAAATCTATTTGGCGCTAGGGAGAGATGCAGGGATCTGTTTTCGTCGGTGATTGATTTGTTCTGTAGCGTTTGAATTGGGGAATTAAATATAAGTGGGGACAACACTTAGAATTTTTGAGACACCGATATTTCGCTGTTTTTCTCCCGACATTATTGAAACCCTCGTTTTAGCCACTGTTCGTTCGATCATTTATACCGTCGATTACCATCATTTCCAACCTTTGTTTTTGACGAGTTAAGTGGCGCTGAACTCCCCTTGTTTAGCCCTTTCGATTGCTACCTATTTGAGGCTGTAGATCGTCTTGAGGAAGAGAGGCGAAGTAGCTGTGTTGTTCGAAATTTTTTGTGGAATTAGCTCGATCAGATTTCATCTTTAGGGTGAGCATTTCCTGCAGTTCTATGCTTAGAATTTGCTGTTAGAACTTTGTTAGGCCTGTAGAACCAGATTTGAGTTTTGGCCATAGGAAGTGTTGTATAGACGTGCAGATTTGTGCTAAGTAGCGTGATATCTTAACAGATTTGTGTTCCAGGAGCCTTCTTCCGTGGTTGAGGAAGCCAGGGGAAATCTGGTTGCTTTGGCCATGTGATTGCCGTGCCTTGGGAGAAATCTGTGAGGTAGATTTAAGCTGTTAAGGTACGAATTGGAGCAGCTCTAAACGACTGTGAGCTTGAACATGACTATATTTCGAGTTGTGAAATCTGTTGAGAGGCTGTTATGTGAATTACGTGAAACCGAATTGATGAATTGATTGATTGTTTGTTCTGTTTTGCGTAGATTGTGCATGTAGAAATCAGATTTGAATTTCTTGTCATACATGCATACATATTGAGCAATTTGATCTATTGATGACCTGATTGAAAGCCACGTTGTGACTGGCTGACTGAGTAGTCGTGCCCGAATGGTCCAACGCTATCATCGGAGTGGTGATCGACGGAGTTGTCGTATTTGAATACCACCGAGTTGTGATGGCTGACGGGCCGGAATATCACGGACCGATGATTTCCACTGGCTGCTTGCCTGTGCGTGGTATAGAGGCTGACTTGAGATGATTTTTGCCAGATGATTAACTGGCCTTGATGACTGATTCCTTTGGCAGCCACATGCATTTCATGACTTGATTTATAGCATGTTGTTTGATTGCTATTTTAGATGGCTCTTCGTACTGAGGCTTGACCTCGTATTTGTTTTCCTGCTTTTGTGTTGTTTGGGTCTGTGTTACCCATTTGCAGGATCTTCAGGTAACCAAGCTGGACCGAGTGGAGTGCCAGCTGGTCGATCCTCGTTCTCTTGAGTCCCAGTTATTTTATGATATGTACAGCCACATGCATTTCATGACTTGATTTATAACATGTTGTTTGATTGCTATTTTTAGATGGCTCTTCGTACTGAGGCTTGACCTCGTATTTGTTTTCCTGCTTTTGTGTTGTTTGGGTCTGTGTTACCCATTTGCAGGATCTTCAGGTAACCAAGCTGGACCGAGTGGAGTGCCAGCTGGTCGATCCCCGTTCTCTTGAGTCCCAGTTATTTTATGATATGTATTGAACCGGGGGATGCCCTGAGTTTTTATGTATTGGGGATCTGTATTTGATTTGAGTATTGATTGTTACCTGATTTATATGAGTTTGAGTCAACTCGTATGTTGATTATGAATATTTTGAATGATGATTTTGAGTTCAGGCCCAAATGATTTCGAAAAATTTTAAGCCCTATTTTATGCTTCCGCTATTATGTGCTTAATTGTGCTGTAATCTTGAGTGTTTAGCACGGGGCCTGACATGATAACACGTTTCAATCATCCAACAGCACGATTTAAGATTTGAAAAGATTTTGAAATGATTTGGAATTTTAACCGCGAGGGTGAAAAAGTAAAACAAGCGCCAAACATATAATACGTCACAACCTTAGGAATCTGTTTTGATGTACCAGCAGGGATATTACGGGATCTGATCACGGATAAGCATCAACTGTGTATACATGACATCCGAGTGTATCCAGATCTCACATATTCAGTTGACTCGGCACTTATTAATGCAGATCTCTCGTTCCCCCTAAAATTGTGACCTCCCAAGTCTGAAATTTTACCAGATCTGAAAATCCATGGTGTTCCTCCTGAACGGTAGACTCAGATCTGATAAACACAGAAGCTGTTCAACCTGCAATTGTTAGTGCTCAGACAAATCAAGACAATTCTAAGAGACCCAAAATGTTCCTAAAATAAGAAAACTTAGCGTCTTATCAACTGTGCCTATAGTGAAATCATGCTCAATAAGAAACTTAGACAGTGTATCATACCAAGCTCTGGGTGCTTACTTCAACCCATATAGATCTTTATCCAATTTGTAAACGTGATTTGGATATGTATGATCAACGAAGCCAGAAGGTTGTGCAACATACACTTCCTCTGTTAAGATGCCATTAATAAATGCACTCTTAACATCCATTTGAAAAACCTTAAAGTATTTATATGAAGCATATGCTAAGAACATGCGAATGTATTCTAATCGAGCTATAGGTCTAAAGGTTTCATCGAAATCTATACCTTCCATTTGCCTAAAACCTTGAGCTACCAGTCTAGCTTTGTTCCTTGTTACTACTCCATATTCATTCAGTTAGTTCCTAAAGACCCATCTAGTTCCTATCACTGAATGATTAGAAGGTGTAGGTACAAGTTGCCATACAGTATTTTGCTTAAACTGATTTAGTTCTTCTTGCATATCATCTATCCATATTGGGTCAGCTAAGGCTTCATCTATCTGATTTGGTTCTATATGCGAGATGAATGCTGAGTCACAATGATCATGCAATAGCTGGCCTTTGTGCGAACAGGAGAATTAATGTTACCTATGACTTGCTCGGGTGGATGATTTCTGTTCCACCGGAGATTAGATCCGATTGGATTTGCTCCCTGTTCAGCTTGTATGTCTGGCTGGATGGTCGCATCTGGATTGTTTGATGTCAATTGATAACATCTTGTTCCAGATACCAGTTGAGATGTGCTCGCATTTTGTGCATCAGATGTCACTTGGGGTATTACGGTATCTGTCTGTGAAACATCTGGAACGTTGGTCGCTTGAGCTCCAACAGCAGGTACACTTGATGATTGATCCTGTCCCTAGTCAACGTTAGTCAAATCAGCAACCACTGGGTTACCTGTCAGATCTGTTTGAGCGTTGTCATGTGGTGTGTCCAGCGCTGGTTGCATCTCAGCTGAATTTCTTTGTTGTGGCACGTCATCATCTGAGTCATCAAGGCTGGATGATTCTAGACGTGTGCACAAATCGTTGAGGCTCGCAGCTGAGTTGGATATGAAGCTTGTCTCATCAAATACAACGTGTGTTGATTCTTCAACTGTCAGACTTCGATTGTTGAATATTCGATATGCTTTGCTCACAGCTGAATAGCCTAGAAAGATACCTGCGTCAGATTTGGCATCAAACGCTGTTAGATGTTTCTTACCATTATTATGAATGAAACATCTGCACCCAAACACCCTGAAATATGAAATATCAGGTCTCTTGCCATTCTAGATCTCATAAGGGATTTTGTCGTGCAACTTATTGATCATTGATCTGTTCTGAGTGTAGCAAGCTGTATTAACTGCTTCTGCCAAGAATTTTTGAGAAATTCCGGAGTATGCAATCATAGATCTCGCAGCTTATTTTAAAGTACGGTTTCTCCTCTCAACTAGCTCGTTCTGTTGAGGAGTTCTAGCTCCAGAAAGCTCATGCTTTATTCTTATGTCATCCAGATAAGAAGATAATTTTTGATTTAAAAACTCGGTACCATGATCACTTCTTATCCGGTTGACTGTACAAGATCTGTCATTTTGTAAACGTTTTAAAAGCCGAATCAGTTGGTCAGCGGTATAAAATTTTATATTTAAAAACAGCACCCAAGTGAATTTTGTAAAATCATCAACAACCACTACGTTGTAGTTCGCTCCCCCTAAGCTTGTTACGACAATAGGATAAAAAATATTCATTGTAAAAGCTCTAAACTTCGGGAAGAACGTTTCCGCCTTTCTTTTTAAAAGTAGAATGGATTTGTTTACCAAGCTGACATTCGGCACAGATCTTGTCCTTAGAAAATTGATTTTGGGCATACCAGAAACAAGTTCATGCTGACTCAATTTGGCAAGCTGTTAGGATCAAACGCTTACCACTAGGCCAAAAGCTATAGCTATTATCCAAGGTGCAACTTTATTTCCTTATATGTGGCAGCGCAGAGTGCACCTATTATGTGCGTTAAGGTTGGGCTGTTAGGCCCATGAGTCAGGGGAGGTGCGTGTCTAAATGCTGGTGCTGTCTCAATTCCCTTAGAGATCAGTCTTACCCTTCCCCTACCGTCGGCCCTATCCCCAGCAGAGATAGTATTACCCGTTAAGATCTGGCATCACACTTTTACAGCCCACATGGCCAACCAGATCAAGCGGCGCAACATCAGCAGCTTGACGTACGAGAACTTCCCAGAAGTTCACCTATCACCACTAGGCCAAAAGCTATAGCTATTATCCAAGGTGCAACTTTATTTCCTTATATGTGGCAGCGCAGAGTGCACCTATTATGTGCGTTAAGGTTGGGCTGTTAGGCCCATGAGTCAGGGGAGGTGCGTGTCTAACTGCTGGTGCTGTCTCAATTCCCTTAGAGATTAGTCTTACCCTTCCCCTACCGCCAGCCCTATCCCCAGCAAAGATAGTATTACCCGTTAAGATCTGGAATCACACATTTACAGCCCACATGGCCAACCAGATCAAGCGACGCAACGTCAGCAGCTTGACGTACGAGAACTTCCCAGAAGGTCACCCATCCCAGAACAGTTCTCACCCTTGCACGCTTAACTCAACACAAGCGTTTTAAAGTTCAGATTATTCATTCGCTGATGCCACAGCCAGCTCTTGGAAGAGTCATCGGCAAGACAGATCTATTCAGATCCCATTTTCTCTGACCAATTGATAATGTAGGTATTCCCCAATCGTTTACCTATCAATACAGTCAGACCATTTGGACTCTGAAATTTGCAAGTGTGCTTTTGGAAGCTAACTTTGTAACCTTTGTCACACAGTTGACTTATACTAATTAAATTGTAGCACAAATTTTAAATAACTAGAATATCATATATTGAAATGTTACCGTGGGTAAGCTTACCCTTACCCAAAGTGTTACCATGTGAGTTATCACCAAAACCGTTCTTCGCTCCTTTGTGAGGAATCACATCTGTTAGTATCTTTGGGTTTCCAGTCATGTGTCGTGCACAGCCACTATCAAGGTACCATATAATTGACTCATCTCCAGCCTTGTACCTGTTGTACTGCAAACACGAAAACAAATTTTGGTACCCAATTTTACTTGGGTCCAGATCGGATTACCCCTTTCGGGACCCATACTTGAATTACCTTAACAGTTTTCCCAGTATGAAAGTCCATAAGAGTGTGTGCAGAAATATGGTGAGATCTGTTGAGTTTTGGTTTGATATTTTGACCATTCAGATCTCTTCGGGGCTGAACCTTTCTCCATTCAGATATCGCTCTATAGCGACTCTCGATTTACCAATGGTCGTTGATCTGATCGGGATATATGGATTGAAAGGACCGTACTGTACGCTAACCACGACCAACTGGTTCTTGCAGGCACTATCAGTGATACCTAGGGGATCATGGGGAAATGTTTCTAGACGCTCTTACCATGATCCGTGGGCAGGTCCGGAATTGTGATTCCGGAGCCACAATGGTTTTGGGCCCACGGCTACCTGTATCCCTGAAGCGACTCTCGATTTACCAATGGTCGTTGATCTGATCGGGATATATGGATTGAAAGGACCGTACTGTACGCTAACCACGACCAACTGGTTCTTGCAGGCACTATCAGTGATACCTAGGGGATCATGGGGAAATGTTTCTAGACGCTCTTACCATGATCCGTTGGGAAAGTCCGGAATTGTGATTCCGGAGCCACAATGGTTGTGGGCCCACGGCTAGCTGTATCCCTGAACCATTGAGGGTCAC
>KQ995310.1:117314-155204 GCA_001598015.1 Dorcoceras hygrometricum
ACTATTAGATGTGTTTCATGATAGCCGTCATACCCACTATCACACCTAACATACGCTTTAGTGTATTCTAGGTCTTTACTCAACGCAATTGTAAATCATTACACACATAATGAAAGTAAAGAATGCCATATAAGAAAATGCGAATATCATATATAAAGATCGTTTGTACAAGAGTCTATAAAACCCACACGCCACAAGTTGGCTAGTTGGGCATCTACTCTAACATTGTTATCTAGCTTATTTCCCACTGTATGCTTCATGTAAGCACGACTTCCCCAAATCCTCAAGTACGAGTACTTGGGTGGCTTGCCCATCCATATCTCATATGGAGTTTTATCCACTGCCTTTGTTTGGACATTGTTCAACAACATTACCGTTGTTTCAAGCGCATAGCCCTAAAAAGAGGTAGGAAGTTCAGTGAAGCTCATCATAGATCAAACCATGTCCAACAAGGTTCGATTACGACGCTCCGCTACACCATTGAGTTGTGATGTGGCCGGAGGGGTCCACTGAGAGAGAATTTCATTCTCTTTCAGATAATCTTGAAACTCGGCACTTAATTATTCTCCACCTCGATCAGATCGAAGTTCTTTAATACTTTTACTCAGTCAATTTTCTACTTCAGTCTTGAACTCCTTGAAATTTTCAAAGGATTCAGACTTGTGCTTTATTAAGTACAAGTACCCATACCTAGGGTAATGATCGGTAAAGGTGATGAAGTAGGTGTAGCCGAACTTAGTACTAATGCTAAGTGAGCCGCACACATCACTGTGGATCAAGTCCAACAGACTTCGAGCACGTTCAGGCTTGCCCTTGAAAGGAAACTTGGTCTTTTTACCTTTTAGACAGGATTCACATGTAGTAAGAGAATCGATGTCTGACATTTCAAACATGCCATCTCCCACTAGCTTGTGCATCCTTCTTAAACGAATATGACCTAGCCTAACGTGCCAAAGTTCGGCGGTTTTTTGATTATCTTTTATCCTTTTAATAGTTGTTGTGTGTGTTTCTATATCACGAGTTTGAAGTTCCTTTAATTTTAAGTTGTATAGATCGTTTTCGCGTTCCCCAATTCCAATTAAACATTCATTCTTGTATATATGTTGCAAATCGAATTAGCAAAATGACAAGAATAACCATCACTATCAAGCATAGGAACGGAAATAATGTTATTTATTAACTCAGGAACGAATAATACATCCTTTAATAACAACTTAAAATTAAAATGCAGAAATAAATGAATGTTTCCTATTGCTTCGGCTACAACTCTTGCTCCGTTGCCCAGCCTCAAGTGGGTCTCACCCATCCTAAGCCGTCGGCTTATTGTCATTACTTGCAAATCATTGTAGATATGAGATCCACATCCGGTATCAATTACCCAAGAAATATAATTAAGAGACATGTTTCTTTCAATGTAGAATATACCTTTTGCAGTTCTCAGCTGCTCGAGGTAATCTCGACAGTTCCTTCTCCAATGCCCAGGCTTGTGGCAGTGGTGGCAAACGTCCTCAATTTTTTCGGGCTTGGAAGCCTTTTCCTTGGGCTTCTCGAAGTGCTTTTCCTCCTTCGCATGGGCAGAACGCTTCTTACCCTTGCGTTTGGGCCCCTTCTTCACAGAGGAAGAAGAGCCCAAAAGGAGGACGGTCTTGTCCTTCTTTGTGGTCCCTTCCAACAGGACAAGCATGTTTACCACCTCTTCAAAGGTGGCCTCCAGCTTTTTCATGTTGAATTTGACCACAAAGGGGTCGAACGCAGCAGGGAGGGAGAGGAGAAGCAGATCCACATACAGCTCATGTGAAAGCGTGATATCAAGGCCCACTAGCTTCTCAATGAGCCCAATGCTACGGACCCCATGCTCGTGGATCGAAGTCCCTTTGCGCATGCGGCTTATCATGATCTCCTTGACATTAGTAAACCTCTCAGTCCGAGAGTTCTCCCCATACAACTCTTTGAGATGAAGGTGTATTCCAGCAGCATACTCCGTCTTCTCAAATCGTCACTGCAATTGTTGGACATAGATGCTACCATATAGCATCGTGCCTTAAGCTTATCATCCCATCATTTTTCCAGCTTTTCCAGCTCCTCAGGACTGGCTTTGGCAGGGGCTTCCTTCGGAGGGCTTTTCTCTAGCGTGCAGAGAAGTTTTTCGGAAGCCAAAACAATCTTGAGATTTGGAAGCCAATCTTGTTAGTTTAAGGCAGTGAATTTGTTGCTATCCAGTACAGCAGCAAGTGGATTTTTCATCAAAGACATTTTAAGCAGTTTATATCCTAAGATAAATTCGACATCCATTACTAACAATTTATAAAAAATCACTAAGACATAAATCATGGTCATTTCATTTTATGAATTACCCTCCCACTATTTTATCGATTTTTCACCACCCTCTAATGATATTGGGAAAGCCAGTTTCCGTAGCGGGTACACGGAGCCCAATCCAGAATCACAACCCCGAATAATATCAGCCAACCATGACCTCCAAAAAGGTAGAGCCCAATTGCACCAGGTTCAACCTCCATGTATTTACCTCACGTCCAGTAAGAGCCCAATAATATGACGCCGATTACTATCACGGTCAAGATGACCCATCAATGTTGAGTCGTGATGGACGATCTCCTTAATATCCCCAATAATATGAGCCAACGTTAAAAGGAGTTCAAACCAACTCACAGCCAAGTGTCAATAGAGTGTACAACTTTCCGGCATACATAACCCCCTCAATAATATGAGCCGGGCCATGTATACGGGTAGCGTCGTCGTATACCCCATTGTTGATGGAAGGTAGAAAATTATAAACAATAATTAAATTCCCCAGCCTCATGATCTTGATGAATAAAATTTTGTTTTATGATCAATTTAGAATCTAGTGATTAGCATTTTCCAAGAGTGCTTCCAGGTAGTTGGAGAAGCTAAGGCCCACATAAACACCAACTTCCTTAGACAAAGCAACGCCGTTCAGGGAGACTAGCCGGTACAAGCCATTTTTAAGCCGGTCTATAAAGAACTCTCTTAGATCATGTTTTATCACTTTATTCATAATTATCAATAAACTAAGATCTTACAATTTTACATGAAACTTTATTCTTAATTTTAATTTTAAATCATATTTACAATGGAACTTAGTACTAATGCTAAGTGAGCCGCACACATCACTGTGGATCAAGTCCAACAGACTTCGAGCACGTTCAGGCTTGCCCTTGAAAGGAAACTTGGTCTTTTTACCTTTTAGACAAGATTCACATGTAGTAAGAGAATCGATGTCTGACATTTCAAACATGCCATCTCCCACTAGCTTGTGCATCCTTCTTAAAGAAATATGACCTAGCCTAACGTGCCAAAGTTCGGCGGGGTTTTGATTATCTTTTATCCTTTTAATAGTTGTTGTGTGTGTTTCTATATCACGAGTTTGAAGTTCCTTTAATTTTAAGTTGTATAGATCGTTTTCGCGTTCCCCAATTCCAATTAAACATTCATTCTTGTATATATGTTGCAAATCGAATTAGCAAAATGACAAGAATAACCATCACTATCAAGCATAGGAACGGAAATAATGTTATTTATTAACTCAGGAACGAATAATACATCCTTTAATAACAACTTAAAATTAAAATGCAGAAATAAATGAATGTTTCCTATTGCTTCGGCTACAACTCTTGCTCCGTTGCCCAGCCTCAAGTGGGTCTCACCCATCCTAAGCCGTCGGCTTATTGTCATTACTTGCAAATCATTGTAGATATGAGATCCACATCCGGTATCAATTACCCAAGAAATATAATTAAGAGACATGTTTCTTTCAATGTAGAATATACCTTTTGCAGTTCGCAGCTGCTCGAGGTAATCTCGACAGTTCCTTCTCCAATGCCCAGGCTTGTGGCAGTGGTGGCAAACGTCCTCAATTTTTTCGGGCTTGGAAGCCTTTTCCTTGGGCTTCTCGAAGTGCTTTTCCTCCTTCGCATGGGCAGAACGCTTCTTACCCTTGCGTTTGGGCCCCTTCTTCACAGAGGAAGAAGAGCCCAAAAGGAGGACGGTCTTGTCCTTCTTTGTGGTCCCTTCCAACAGGACAAGCATGTTTACCACCTCTTCAAAGGTGGCCTCCAGCTTTTTCATGTTGAATTTGACCACAAAGGGGTCGAACGCAGCAGGGAGGGAGAGGAGAAGCAGATCCACATACAGCTCATGTGAAAGCGTGATATCAAGGCCCACTAGCTTCTCAATGAGCCCAATGCTACGGACCCCATGCTCGTGGATCGAAGTCCCTTTGCGCATGCGGCTTATCATGATCTCCTTGACATTAGTAAACCTCTCAGTCCGAGAGTTCTCCCCATACAACTCTTTGAGATGAAGGTGTATTCCAGCAGCATACTCCGTCTTCTCAAGTCGTCACTGCAATTGTTGGACATAGATGCTACCATATAGCATCGTGCCTTAAGCTTATCATCCCATCATTTTTCCAGCTTTTCCAGCTCCTCAGGACTGGCTTTGGCAGGGGCTTCCTTCGGAGGGCTTTTCTCTAGCGTGCAGAGAAGTTTTTCGGAAGCCAAAACAATCTTGAGATTTGGAAGCCAATCTTGTTAGTTTAAGGCAGTGAATTTGTTGCTATCCAGTACAGCAGCAAGTGGATTTTTCATCAAAGACATTTTAAGCAGTTTATATCCTAAGATAAATTCGACATCCATTACTAACAATTTATAAAAAATCACTAAGACATAAATCATGGTCATTTCATTTTATGAATTACCCTCCCACTATTTTATCGATTTTTCACCACCCTCTAATGATATTGGGAAAGCCAGTTTCCGTAGCGGGTACACGGAGCCCAATCCAGAATCACAGCCCCGAATAATATCAGCCAACCATGACCTCCAAAAAGGTAGAGCCCAATTGCACCAGGTTCAACCTCCATGTATTTACCTCACGTCCAGTAAGAGCCCAATAATATGACGCCGATTACTATCACGGTCAAGATGACCCATCAATGTTGAGTCGTGATGGACGATCTCCTTAATATCCCCAATAATATGAGCCAACGTTAAAAGGAGTTCAAACCAACTCACAGCCAAGTGTCAATAGAGTGTACAACTTTCCGGCATACATAACCCCCTCAATAATATGAGCCGGGCCATGTATACGGGTAGCGTCGTCGTATACCCCATTGTTGATGGAAGGTAGAAAATTATAAACAATAATTAAATTCCCCAGCCTCATGATCTTGATGAATAAAATTTTGTTTTATGATCAATTTAGAATCTAGTGATTAGCATTTTCCAAGAGTGCTTCCAGGTAGTTGGAGAAGCTAAGGCCCACATAAACACCAACTTCCTTAGACAAAGCAACGCCGTTCAGGGAGACTAGCCGGTACAAGCCATTTTTAAGCCGGTCTATAAAGAACTCTCTTAGATCATGTTTTATCACTTTATTCATAATTATCAATAAACTAAGATCTTACAATTTTACATGAAACTTTATTCTTAATTTTAATTTTAAATCATATTTACAATGAGGGATTTGCTTCTTTTTGGAAACTTAGGTCTCATCTTTTAAATCAGATTTAAAATATCTTGTGGATTCTCAAGGCATATCAAATCAAGAAGTCATGCAATTTACATAATTAATCGGATTTACTAACATAAATAATGCAATCAATTCATGCTTGACATATATAGACAATCAAATCAAATTTGACATGATTTAACAAAATACTATTTTAAGTATAAAAACACATTTCATGAATAAGATCATATTTTGTTAGTTTTAATTGCATCAAAACAAACTATTTCAGAAATAATTTTGGACTCAAAACCATGATTTTGAAATCAAAACAGACCTGCCCTGACCCAAAAATAAAAAATTTTCAGACTGCCCGGTCAAGGCATCCCCCAGGCAGCAGCGGCACCGCAAGGGCACCGCACATGCTCTCGACAGCATCCACCAGCGAGTGCCGCACGTGGTGTGCAAGGGCGTGCATGGGGCTGCCGAGCGCTGCGCGCGGTGGCTGCCGAGAGCTATATGGTAGCTGCGCGGCGGACGTGCGACGGTCGCACTGCGGTGGTGTGGCGGCGTAGCGGGCGGTTGTCTGGCGACGAAATAAATTTGTTTTTAAACAGTGTCCTTTTGATGCAATTCCAGAACAGTTCGTAGTTACAGATCCGAACCGTGGCTCTGATACCACCGTTGGCGCCACGTGCCGGATCCGGATCACACTCCCGGGGCACAGTGGATGTTTTAAAATTTTGTGCTCGGGGTCGCTACTACAAGAATAGTTCTGAATATTTTAAACAATTTAAATATAAAACATGAACAACATGTGTTTAAGTTGTTACTTGTCTGGCGACTAGGCGCCTAGCTCCGACTATTCTTCCAAAGGAAATAGCCCATCTTTTGTTGCTCCTAATCCGGTCCACGTCCGATTTTCCAATTCCTTCGTTGGAGTGCACTATAACCCCAACAAATATTTCGTGAGCAGAATCTCCTTGCCGGGACGATAGCAGCGAAGTGCGGTGGCGGCGACGGGCGACGGCGCAGAGGCGACGGCGAGAGAAGGGAGAAGGGCGAGGGGGAGAGTTTGCTGAATAGCTTTTGGTGTATTTTAACTCAACCCAATGCCCTCCTATTTATAGATATTTTTGCGGGCCTAAGTTGAAAAAATTAACGGGCCCTGGTCAGGCCTAGGCCCAATACAACCATCTTTAAATCCAACGTTGTGGTTTCGTCATAACTCTGATTGACGATCAGATCGGACCAATCTTCATAGGTTCTAAAATCGTACATTATGATGTAAAAACAATTTTTCATACCACCTAATCTAAAAATAGCAGATTAACCCCTGAAGTTGCAGATGAATGTCAATACAGCCATATCAACTTTTTAAAGTCATACTTCAAATTTATTTCTCCCACCTTTGAGTTCCTTCTCTGCACGGGAATTGATAAACCAGTACACTGTGTGACCCTCAATGGTTCAGGGATACAGCTAGCCGTGGGATCACAACTCATTGTGAATTAGAAAACACATTTTCTGATCTACCCATCGGACCATGGTAAATTGCCTAGAAACATCGCCCCGATCCCCTGGGTATCACTGATAGTGCCTGCAAGAACCAGTCGGTCATGGTTAGCATATAGTACGGTCCTTTCATCTCATTTATCTCAATCGAATCAACGACCATCTGTAAATTGAGAGTCGTTAGAGATTCGATAGCCATGCATACATCTTGGAGATCAGAATAGCGACATTGTAAGGCACGGTGCACAACACAGAGTTAAGCACACAATAAACAATAGCGGAAGCATTAGAAATAGCGGCTAAAATTTTTCGCTTTGGCCTGACTTAGAAAAAATAAGTTAAAAATACATTGATATCTAAAATAATGGTTTTACAACAATGAAAACCCAATACAACAACTAACATCCAAACAAACATAGAGTGACTCCCAATCAACCTTGATCCGCATCCATGATGAGTCTCTCGCGCAACATAGATACTATACACTATAACATATATATACTAATATAACTGGGACACTCTATCCACCTCCCGGGGAATTACAAGCTAGATCAACTCCATGACCAGCGGAGAAATCATGATAACCTAAAACACACACAGGCAAACAAAACAACCAGCCCCAAAGGGACATGGGGTCAAACCCCAGTACGGAGAGCAAGTGAAGAACAACTAACAGATAGCAATAGATAAAATACGAATGCCATGCATGAGAACAAGGGTATAACCGAAGGCAGGGAGCCAAACGATCTCAAGAAACTGCTCAAAAACAGATACAGATCAACTGAAATATAGTGGCCACGGGGTGTGTGAGTATATTGGAGCTACCCACTCGTCTCAACACACAGTACCAGATGCATAACAATCACTGACCCTGTTGTTGTCCAACTCATGAGGCGTGGGAGCTAACAACTCGGCTCATAGCGGATAACAGATCCCAGTAGGGAGATGAGGGACACGGGAGTTACCCGCTCGGCCTCAAAAACAAGCATCCTGGTACGCACAGATCAACACAACAAGGCACGGCTAAACAAGATCTGAGCTCAACATGAATAATGCGTGTATGCAATTTAACAGCTTGCAATAATCAACACAGCAGAAGCAAGCAATAACAACACAGAAGCATACACAGCAGCACACATAATATCCATGCCCAATCCAACGCTGTAAAACAAGCTCACATCAAAACCTTAGTTCTGAGATACAATTACCACAAAAGCGGTCCCGAGCAACCAGATCTGAAACCTGCTAAGTCAAATAACAATGCTAACTTAGGGACGCAAAGCTCAGAGCTACGAACTGGGAGCTACGAACTCAACCAGCTCTGTCCTACCCTTCTAGCTCAACAAACAGTTCTAAACTGTGAAAGGTAGGAACTAACACTTACCCAACAAGATACCTGAACGGCAGAAACCAAACGGCTGAAATTCTAACAGACTACACAATGAAGCTTCCTTCGCGATCCTCTTCCAGCTCTCCAAAGCCTGCGAAAGAGGTATAGGAGGAACGGTCTTGGCAAGAGGAGTCCAGTGCTACCACTCTTGCGTCCGTCGGAGCTGTCTACCGCCGGTAATCGGAGAAGATAAGGTTCGGTGAACAGTAGCTAGGGTATCATGACAGAGTTTGCTCACGGGAAATATTTCTAAGTGTCGGGAAACATGACGTTCGAATGGTCAAAGTCCTCTATATATATCACTTAAGTTCCCCAAATCTGATGAACAGTACTCACCGATATCACTGGCTCAAAGCTGATACCCACCTCAGATATGCTAAACCAGCACGCTACTACCGAACGACGTCGCACCACAATATAATTAATCATGCACGTGTCCCGTTAAACAGCGTCACATCGAAGTCCACTATTCCACTGGACACGTCATCCCACAAACACAAAATCTGCAATCGCTAAACGGCGTCGCATCGCAACTCAGATCTGGATGCTCAGATCTGACACTAACACTAACCAGCGTTCACTGATACCAAAACGACATCGCACTGCCTTCTGGTCTAGCTAACCTGAAACCGGTCTACACTAAGCCTGGAACCATGCCAGTTCACGCAGCGCTAACAACTAACACATCTCAAATCTTGTCAGGCTTCGTGCACAACTCAGAGTTAAACCACGCAAACATAGCGGAAGCATACAAAAAGTGGCTTAAAGTTTTCGCTTTAGACCTGACGGTTTAAAACTTATAATTTAAAATACACAATACTCAAAGTAATCACAGTATTTTACAACACTTAGTACAACAGTACAGCATTTAAACAAATACAAATACCATTACTACAACCGATACACAATCCCACAAGCACAGGGCATTCCCCGGCTAACAGTACTAGTACATATGTGCTATACGCTACTGGGACACTCTAACCACCTCCTGGGGTACCTCCCGCTGGGTCAAAGCCACGACCAACAGTGAAACCTGAAAAAAACACACATGCAACAAACACCAGCCCCAGAGGGACCTCGGGGTCAAACCCCAGTACTGAGAGCAGCAATAACAGCATAAGGTAAAGCAACAGAAAAATATGCAAATGCTATGCAAGGGATCAAGGCTACAACCCAAAGCAGGGAGCCAAAGGATCTCAATAACAGCTCAACAGTAAGACCTGATCAAAGGAACAATCAGTAGTGTCCATGAGATGGTGTACTGAGCATATGGGAGCTACCCACTCGTCTCCAATACACCGGTACCAGATGCCAACAAACAACTCCACCTGCTGTTGCTCACTCATGAGATGTGGGAGCTACCCACTCCACTCATAGCAGCTAACAAACCCAGCGGGGAGAATGAGGTACGGGAGTTACCCGCTCAGTCTCCAAGGTATACGGGAACTACCCGCTCGTCCTTGAACATAGCATCCTGGTACTCTCAATTCAACAGAACAGTCATAGCTAGCAAAGCAGAGCTGAACAAGATAATGCGCGTATGCAAATGCAACAGCTGATATTATAACACAGGCACAAGTAATAACAGCACAGAGCATACACAGCAGGCATATAATCCATGCTCAAATCCTAAGCTGTAAACAAGCTCACATCCGTACATCAAATCTTTGGGCAACAATTACTACCAGCAGATTGACACAATGATGTAGATCCACCACCTGCGCAACGGCAACACAAGCAACTACTCAAAGCCGAAGCACAGAAACAGCAACAGCTGAGGCATAGCTAGCAAAGCAGAGCTGAACAAGATAATGCGCGTATGCAAATGCAACAGCTGATATTATAACACAGGCACAAGTAATAACAGCACAGAGCATACACAGCAGGCATATAATCCATGCTCAAATCCTAAGCTGTAAACAAGCTCACATCCGTACATCAAATCTTTGGGCAACAATTACTACCAGCAGATTGACACAATGATGTAGATCCACCACCTGCGCAACGGCAACACAAGCAACTACTCAATGACCGAAGCACAGAAAACAGCAACAGCTGGGAGCTACAACTCGACCAGCGCTATCCTACCTCATCAAACACCACAGAAAGCTCTAACAAGCTTAAAGGCAGGAACTTTACATGCCCCAACAAGCTAGGAGCGAAATCCGACGCTTATGTTAACAGACTACACAAGGGAGATGTCTTCGCACACCTCACCAGCTTCAAGCAAACGTTCGAAAACGATATCCAAACGAAGCGTCTCAGCAAGACGAGTCCAACGCTACCACTCTCGCCCTCGTCGGAGCTGTCTACCGCCGACAATCGAAGAAGATAAGGTTCGGTGAGCAGTAGCTAGGGTATCGCGAAAGGATTTGGAATCGGGAAAAATTATTCTAAGTATGGAAACTGGATACTCAATTCGAAGACCAAGTCCTCTCTTATAAGCCAAAGCTTCTCACATCTGAAGAAACCGTATCCACCAACACTTAAGCTATCGCAACTGGTAATCCTGCTAGCAAACAGATCTTGAAACAGATCTCTAACTAAGCCAAAACAGATCTCTACTAACTCAAACGACGTCGCAGAGAACTACTTTCGCAACTGGACACGTCACCCGCTACTCACTGCTGAATACTAACCAACATCTGTTAGCAACGCTACAACAGATCTCTCACATAGCTATAGCTAACGCAACTCACAGCTGAGTCTTCTTCGCTAACCCCAAAACGCTGTTGTTCCAACTAATCCAAACGACGACGTAGAACTACTCACTGCTGAAACACGCTAGCATGCTCTCTACTGCTCAGCGACAACAGATCTCTCTACGACTGCTAAATACAACCATTCAGCAACAACCGCTGGCGTCACCACTGCTGAACGCTAGCACCAAGCGATGACCCACGCTAACTACTGAACAGATTCCGCGCCAAACTCCAACTCACCAGAACTGTTCTAAGGGATAAAACAAAACCCGGTAGCTTCTCCAAGCTCATCAACGCAAAGCTGATCTCAATAAAACCCGATTAATTACTCAATTAATCTCATCAGCTTTCGGGTCTCACA
Source organism: Dorcoceras hygrometricum (assembly GCA_001598015.1). Taxonomy (NCBI): domain Eukaryota; kingdom Viridiplantae; phylum Streptophyta; class Magnoliopsida; order Lamiales; family Gesneriaceae; genus Dorcoceras; species Dorcoceras hygrometricum. The sequence goes on from KQ995310.1 coordinate 128,770, forward strand.
TCTCTCCCCCACTAAAACAGGATTTCGTCCTCGAAATCAATCAACTCCAAAACAAGAGTTCAAGATAATTGGGGAAAGAAACACAACCAACCAACTACTGGAACAAAACAACATCTACTCAAACAAATTCGGCCACTCACGCTGCATCTTCTCTTCCAGTTCCCAAGTAGCTTCTTCTCTATCGTGCTTGCCCACTAAACCATCACCAAGGGAATGGTTTTATTTCTCAACTGTTTCTCTTTTCTATCCAAGATCTGCAAGGGATACTCAACATAGCTCAAAGTCAGATCTAACTCAACCTCGTCAGTTCTCAACACATGCGAGGGATCTGGCTCATACTTCCTCAACATCGAAACATGAAACACATCATGTAAGGAAGACAAATATGGTGGCAACAACAGCCGATAAGACAAAGGACTAATCTTATCTAAGATCTCATAAGGACCAACATAACGAGGAGCTAACTTACCCTTGAGACCAAATCTCATAACACTACGGAATGGAGAAACCTTAAGGAAAACTAGATCACCAACCTCAAATTTCTAAAGGCCTACGCCTCTTATTCGCATAACTAGCTTGGCGATCTTGAGCAGCTTTCATTCTTTGGCGAATCAAGTCCACTTGATCTCTCATCTGCTGCACAAACTCTGGGGAAGACATCTGCTTCTCTTCCACTACTTCCCAACACAGTGGCGATCTACACTTTCTACCATACAAAGCTTCAAATGGTGCCATGCCAATCGTGACATGATAGCTGTAATTGTAGGAAAACTCAACCAAAGACAACGAGTCTTGCCAGCTACCACTGAAGTCCATGACAACAGCTCTCAACATATCCTCTAAAATCTGGATAGTCCTCTACGATTGGCCATCTGTTTGGGGGTGATACGCTGTAATCATAGCCAATCTAGTTCCCAAAGACATTTGCAAACTCTTCCAAAACCTGGAAGTAAACCTCGGATCACGATCTGAAACAATTGAAACTGGCACACCATGCAAACGCACCACAAAATCTATGTACAGCTTCGCCATCTTCTTCAAAGAATAGCTCATGTTGTAGGGAATGAAGTGCACAGACTTCGACAATCTGTCTACCACAACCCACACAACATCCCAAATTCTGCTGGAACGGGGCAAATGCGTGACAAAATCCATAGCTATGTGCTCCCAATTCCATTGGGGCACCTCTAAGCTATGCAACAAACCACCAGGTCTCATCCTCTGTGCCTTGACTTGCTGACAATTCAGACATCAGGTTACAAAATCAGCAACATCACTCTTCAAACCTGCCCACCAGTAATGCTGCTTCAAGGCATGATACATCTTCCTTGCACCAGGATGGACACTATATATACTGCAGTGCGCTTCTCGCAAGATCTCTTCCTTCAAATCAATCAGATTTGGCACAACAAGCCTACCACGAAACTTCAAACAACCATCACAAGAGACAGTATAGTCTTCCAATTGTCCAGCTCTCACCTTCAGCTTAAACACGTGGATGGATGGATCAGTCCTCTGAGCTGCTCTAATGATAGAAACAATCTGTGGCTCAACTTGAAAAGAAGACACCACAACATAATCCTCAGCTGGATAGAATCTCCAACCAGTAGTGCTAAGATGCTCATGAACCTTCGAAATATGCATCGAAGCCAGCAACGCTACTTGAGCCTTCCTACTCAATGCATCAGCAACTACATTCATCTTCCCAGGCTGGTATTTGATCTCACAATCAAAATCCTTTAGCAGCTCCATCAATCTACGCTGTCTCATGTTCAAATCTGACTGAGAAAACAAATACTGAAGACTCTTGTGGTCGGAGTACACCACAAAGTTCTCACCATACAGGTAGTGGCGCCAAATCTTCAAAGCAAAAACCACTGCTGCTAACTCCAAATCATGAACTGGGTAACGAGTCTCATGCGGCTTCAATTGCCGAGAGGCATATGCAATGACTCGACCATTCTGCATCAACACACAACCCAATCCATTCAAGGAAGCATATGCACAAACAACAAAACCATCTGAACCACACGGCAGAGCTAACACAGGCGCAGAAGTTAGCTTCTCTTTGAGCAACAGAAAACTACTCTCACATTGCTCCGTCCAAAAAACCTATTGTCTTTCTGAGTCAACTGCGTCATTGGCTTAGCTATACTAGAAAATCCCTCGATAAAACGACGATAATAGCCAACCAAACCCAAGAAACTACGAATCTCAGCAACATTCTTGGGACGCTCCAAGTTAAGAACAGCCTCAATCTTACTGGGATCCACAGAAATACCATTAACAGAGATCACATGACCCAAAAATACAACTCAGTCCAACCAAAACTCGCACTTGGAAAACTTAGCGTACAGCTGCGAGTCTCGAAGATTCTGAAGAACCAGCATCAAATGCTCTTTATGCTGCAACGGAGTCTTAGAGTACACCAAAATATCATCGATAAACACAATCACAAACTGATCGACGAACTCTCTAAAGACTCGATTCATCAAGTCCATGAAAACTACGGGAGCATTCGTCAAACCAAAAGGCATAACTAGAAACTCATAATGCCCATAACTTGTACGAAACGCAGTCTTCTCAACATCCTTCTCACGGATGCGCAACTGATGATACCCAGAACGCAGATCGATCTTAGAAAACACGACCGACCCTTGCAACTGGTCAAAAAGATCATCGATCCTAGGCAAAGGGTACTTGTTCTTCACTGTCGCCTTGTTCAACTGCCTAAATTCGATGCACATCCTCATCGACCCGTCCTTCTTTTTGACAAACAATATAGGCGCTCCCCACGGGGACATGCTAGGCCTAATGAATCCCTTCTACAGAAAATCACTAAGTTGCTCCTTAAGCTCCCTCAACTCAGCAGGCGCTAAACGATACGGAGCACGTGAAATAGGAGCTGTATCAGGAACCAACTCAATGCTGAAGTCTATCTCCCGCCTCGGAGGAAAACCAGGAATCTCCTCCAGAAACACATCCGGGAAATGTCGAACCACAGGGACTCTACTAAGCTCTACGCTCGAAGAAGAAGACGCATCTAAGGCATAGATCATAAAACGAACATTCTCAAGCGACAACAGGCTAAACATCTACATCGCAGAGACTAAAGGAATCTTCAACTGGGAATCATGGCCGTAGAAATTCCATTTCTCGCCGGACTGGGTTCTAAATCGCACAACGCCATGGAAACAATCCACAGTGGCCCTATAGCTAGACAACACGTCCATTCCCACTATACAGTCAAAATCCCACATCACTAGAGTGATTAGGTTGGCTAACAACACACTCTCGCCAAACCTAAGAACACCATTCAACAAAATCTCTTGGGAGAACAGGCTCGCATCGACAGGAGTCGCAACAGATACAATATCACACAAAGGAGTGGTATGCAAACCATGCTCAACCACAAATGCATCAGAAATAAAAGAATGTGACGCTCCTGTATCAAACAACACAAGCGCAGGAAAATAAAAACAAAGCAAGTACCTTGGATAATCCCGCCGCCCGGTGTGCCTTGCGCTTGCTCCCTGGTCATGGCGTTCACTTGGGCAAACTGAGGTCCAGAAAACTGAGGGTGGGAAGACTGTCCAAACCGCGAAGGGTCAGGCTGCTGAAACAGCCTAATCTACGGCTCCCCCAACCTCTGATGCTGAACAGGAAAAGCAGAACGACCTCTAGACGATCCACCTCGACCCTATGGTGGAACTGCAGTATGCTGCGATCCAGACAAAGGACACACTCTCGCAAAGTGTCCGTACTTACCATAGACATTACAAGAACCCTGCACACCTACACACTGCGCTGTAGAGTGCTTTCCACCACATTGGCCACAATACTCCACCTTGGTACCATCGCTGTTGGAGCTACCAGAACCAGAAGAACTAGAACCAGACTTCTTCTTAAACCGCTTACCACGAGGCCTAAACCTCTGATGACCAAACTGTTGGGCTACCTGTTGCTGTTGTTGGGGTGGCTGAGACGACTGCACAGACTGGGAAGGTTGCGCTCCCTGAACCACTAGACGACTACTCCGCGCCACCTGCGGCCTACCACGAGAACGACGGTTCCTCAAACCTTCCTCGATGTCGATCGAACTATCCACCGCCTCTGCATAGATCTTCGGCGAGCTAGCCAAAACCAAGGAATACAACTCCTCGTTCAACCCCTCAAGAAACCTAGTTCTCTTCTCTCGCTCCCGACCAGAAACATGCGCCACGTACGCAAGAAGGGAAGAAAACCTACGGGCATACTCTCTAGCAGACATACTGCCCTGCTCCAAATTATCGAACTCACACTCACGGGCGTTCTAATAAGACTCCGGGACATACTCCTGATGGAAATCAATGCAAAAACTGTCCCACATAAACCCTACTCCAGTCTCATCCAAAGTCCTCGAAGCACCTCTCCACCAACGCTCCGCACCTTTCCTCAACTGGAAAGTAGCCAGACTCAACTTCAGATCATCATCATACTGCACACGGTTAAACAAACCAGTGACATGTTGCAACCACAAATCTGCATTGGCACTAGACTCATGCCCATTGAAAACCTGAGGATTCATACGCTGAAACCTTGCCATGACAAGCTCCATGTCATTCACACGAGCATCCAACTCGTCAACCTCATCTCGACGTGCCTACCGCGACCACGATGAGGAAAACTACACTGATCACCTCCAGTCTGACATTCAGACTCTTCCGGAATCTGCCCTCTACCTCTACCCCTACGTCTAGGCGGCATCAAAGAAACACTAAGAGGGTAAGATCACAACGGAACCGATACACACAAGTAATTGCAGCAAAGAGATCACATAATCAAGCTCATGCAACACACAACACTGTGCCTAGACTCAAGTGTGACCAACAGAATCGAGCTTATCCCAGCTTAAGCTCTGATACCAAAAATATCAGGCCTCGTGCACAACTCAGAGTTAAACCACGCAAACATTGCGGAAGCATACAAAAAGTGGCTTAATATTTTCGCTTTAGACCTGACAGTTTAAAACTTATAATTTAAAATACACAATACTAAAAGTAATCCCAATATTTTACAAACACTCAGTACAATAGTACAGCATTTAAACAAATACGAATATCAGTACAACAACCGATACACAATCCCACAAGCACAGGGCATTCCCCGGCTAACAGTACTAGTACATATATGCTATATGCTACTGGGACACTCTAACCACCTCCTGGGGTACCTCCCGCTGGGTCAAAGCCACGACCAGCAGAGAAACCTGGGAAACCTGAAAACAACACACAGGCAACAAACATCAGCCCCAGACGGACCTCGGGGTCAAACCCCAGTACGGAGACCAGCAATAACAACATAAGGAAAAGCAACAGATAAATATGCAAATGCTATGCAAGGGATCAAGGCTACAACCCAAAGCAGGGAGCCAAAGGATCTCAATAACAACTCAACAGCAAGATCTGATCAAAGGAACAATCAGTAGTGGCCACGACATTGTGTACTGAGCATATGGGAGCTACCCACTCGTCTCCAATACACCGTACCAGATGCCAACAAACAACTCCACCTGCTGTTGCTCACTCATGAGATGTGGGAGCTACCCTCTCCGCTCATAGCAGCTAACAAACCCAACAGGGAGAATGAGGTACGGGAGTTACCCGCTCAGCCTCCAAGGTATACGGGAACTACCCCCTCATCCTTGAACATAGCATCCTGGTACACTCAATTCAACAGAATAGGCATAACTTGCAAAATAGAGCTCAACAGGATAATGCGTGTATGCAAATACAACAGCTGATATTATAACACAGGCACAAGTAATAACAGCACAGAGCATACACAGCAGGCAATAATCCATGCTCAAATCCTAAGTTGTAAACAAGCTCACATCCATACCTCAAATCTTTGGGCAACAATTACTACCAGCAGATTGCCACAATGACGCAGATCCACCACCTGCTCAACGGCAACACAAGAAACTACTCAAAGACCGAAGCATAGAAAACAGCAACAGTTGGGAGCTACAACTCGACCAGCGCTATCCTACCTCATCAAACACCACAGAAAGCTCTAACAAGCTTAAAGGCAGGAACTTTACTTACCCCAACAAGCTAGGAGCGAAATCCGACGCTTATGCTAACAGACTACACAAGGGAAATGTCTTCGCACACCTCACCAGATTCAAGCAAACGTTCGAAAATGATATCCAAACGAAGCGTCTCAGCAAGAGGAGTCCAACGCTACCACTCTCGCCCTCGTCGAAGCTGTCTACCACCGGCAATCGAAGAAGATAAGGTTCGGTGAATAGTATCTAGGGTATCGCGACAGGATTTGGCATTGGGAAAAAATATTCTAAGTATGGAAACTGGATACTCAATTCTAAGACCAAGTCCTCTCTTATAAGCCAAAGCTGCTCACAGCTGAAGAAACAGTATCCACCAACACTTAAGCTATCGCAACTAGTAATCCCGCTCGCAAATAGAACAACAGATCTCTCACTAAGCCAAACAGATCTCTACTAACTCAAACGACGTCGCAGAGAACTACTGTCGCAACTGGACACGTCTCCCGCTACTCACTGCTAAATACTAACCAACATCTGTTAGTAACGCTACAATAGATCTCTCACACAGCTGTATCTAAGGCAATCACAACTGAGTCTTCTTCGCTAACCCCAAAACGCTGTCGTTCCAACTAATCCAAGCGACGACGTAGAACTACTCACTGCTGAAACACGCTAGCGTGTCTCTACTGCTCAGCGACAACAGATCTTTCTATGAGTGCTGAATACAACCATTCAGCAACAACTGCTGGCGTCACCACTGCTGAGCGTTAGCACCAAACGATGACCCACGCTAACTACTAAACAGATTCCGCGCCAAACTCCAACTCACCAGAACTGTTGTACTCACTGCTAAATACTAACTAACATCTGTTAGCAACGCTACAATAGATCTCTCACACAGCTGTATCTAAGGCAATCACAACTGAGTCTTCTTCGCTAACCCCAAAACGCTGTCGTTCCAACTAATCCAAGCGACGACGTAGAACTACTCACTGCTGAAACACGCTAGCGTGTCTCTACTGCTCAGCGACAACAGATCTTTCTATGAGTGCTGAATACAACCATTCAGCAACAACTGCTGGCGTCACCACTGCTGAGCGTTAGCACCAAACGATGACCCACGCTAACTACTAAACAGATTCCGGCCAAACTCCAACTCACCAGAACTGTTGTAAGGGCTAAAAGAAAACCCGATAGCTTCTCCAAGCTCATCAACGCAAAGCTGATCTCAATAAAACCCGATTAATTACTCAATTAATCTCATCAACTTTCGGGTCTCACAAATCTGAATCCTCTAAATGACGGCGTTTCGCTACCCGCGCAGGTTATTTAACTAGCGAACTCAAAATAATGCGCGACCACCAGATTTCACCATCGAATCTGGATACGATCATCCAGAGCTGACCAACACTCAATTCTGATCATTTTCCGTGGAAATTATCCAACAATCCAGAGCTGTTCGAAGACTTATACTGACACGATTGCTTCACCAAGCGTACCAGCTTCAAGATGGCCCATCGCAGATATGTTCAAACCAAATCTGGTCTATTCTAAACCCGATTAATTAACTCAATTAATCCAATAATCTTTTGGGTCACATCTATCCCCCGCTGAAAATAAGATTTCGTCCCCGAAATCAAAGAACAACTCCAGAACTTAGCAAAACTCAACAAAACAATCAACACAGGAAAAATCCCGCTACGCACAAAACAAAAAGCAACTCTCTGATACACAACGAGAGGCTACTAACCAAGAGTTCAAGATAACTGTAACAAACAACAACAAACAAACTAAATACTAGAGTTAACATATGCAACCTCTACTCAAACAGATGTGGCCATTCACGTTGCATTTCCTCTTCTAACTCCCACGTAGCCACTTCTCTACCTTGTTTGCTCCACTGAACCATCACCAAAGGAATGGTCTTGTTCCTGAGCTGCTTTTCCTTCCTATCTAAAATCTGTAAGGGATACTCAACATAGCTCAAAGTCCAATCTAGCTCCACCTCGTCAGTTCTCAACACATGAGAAGGATCTGGCTCATACTTCCTAAACATAGACACATGAAAAACATCATGCAATGAGGATAGATCTGGCGGCAGTAACAAGCGATAAGCCAAAGGACCAATCCTATCCACAATATCATAAGGTCCAACATAACGAGGAGATAACTTTCCCTTGAGACCAAATCTCATAACGCTTCTAAAAGGAGAAACTTTCAAGAAAACAAGATCTCCAACCTGAAATTCTAAAGGCCTACGCCTTCTGTTCGCATAACTGGCTTGGAGATCTTGTGCAGTTTTCATATACTGGCGAATCAGATCCAATTGATCTCTCATCTGCTGCACAAATTCTGGATAAGATAGCTGCTTCTCCCCCAATTCTTCCCAAAGATAACGAATCTTGCCAGCTACCACTGAAATCCATCACAATAGCTCTCAACATATCCTCTAAAGTCTTGATAGTTCTCTCAGATTGGCCATCGGGTTGGGGATGATAAACAATACTCATAGCCAATCTGGTACCCAAAGCTGTTTGCAAACTCTTCCAAAACCTGGAAGTAAACCTTTGATGTCGATATGAAACAATGGACACAGGAACTCCATGCAATCGCACTACGAAATCTATGTACAGTTTCACCATCTTCTTCAAAGAATACATCATATTGTAGGGAATGAAGTGAGCAGACTTCGAAAATTTATCAATAACAATCCAAACAGCATCACAACCTCTACTGGAACGAGGCAAATGCGTTACAAAATCCATAGCTATGTGCTCCCAATTCTATTGGGGCACCTCTAAGCTCTGCAATAGACCACCAGGTCTCATCCTTTCTGCGTTAACTTGCTGATAATTCAAGCAACGTGCAACATAATCAGTAACATCACTTTTCAAACCTACCCACCAGAAGTACAGCTTCAAGGCATGGTACATCTTTCTTGCACCAGGATGAACACTGTGTCTACTACAGTGTTCTTCTCTCAAGATATCCTCCTTCAATTCGATCAGATTTGGCACTACCAACCTACCACGAAATCTCAAACAACCATCAGATGAGACAGAATAGTCTTTCAACTGTCCAGCTCTAACCTTCAACTTCAACTCATGGATAGATGGATCTATTCTCTGAGCTGCTCTAATGCTCGAAACAATCTATGGCTCAACTTGAAAAGAATACACCACAACATAATCCTCATCTGTGTAAAAACGCCAACCAGTAGTGCTTAAATTCTCATGAACCATCGAAATCTGCAACGAAGCAAGCATCGCCACTTGAGCCTTCATGCTCAATGCATCAGCAACTACGTTCACCATCCCAGGCTGATATTGGATCTCACAATCAAATCCTTAAGCAGCTCCATCAATCTACGCTGTCTCATGTTCACTTCTGGCTGAGAAAACAGATACATAAGACTCTTGTGGTCGGTATACACCACAAACTGCTCGCCATAGAGATAGTGGCGTAAAATATTCAAGGCAAATACCACTGCTGCCAACTCTAAATCATGAACTGGGTATCGAGTCTCATGCAGTTTCAATTGACGATAGGCATACGCAATGACTGGACCATTGTGCAACAAAACACAACCCAATCCATTAAGCGAGGCATCCGAAAAAACCACAAAACCACCTGATCCTGAGGGCAAATCTAGATCATGCAGTTTCAATTGACGATAGGCATACGCAATGACTGGACCATTGTGCAACAAAACACAACCCAATCCATTAAGCGAGGCATCCGAAAAAACCACAAAACCACCTGATCCTGAGGGCAAATCTAGAACTGGCGCAGTAGTTAGCTTCTCCTTGAGCAATTGGAAGCTGTTCTCGCATTGCTCTGTCCAAAAAAATCTCTTATCTTTCTGGGTCAACTGTGTCATAGGATTATATATACTATAAAATCCCTCGATGTAACGTAAATAATAGCTAGCCAATCCCAAAAATCTACGAATCTCTGAAACATTCTTGGGACGTTCCCAGTTCACAACAGTCTCTACCTTACTGGGATCCACAGACAGTCCATAGGCTGAAATGCATTACCCAGAAACACTACTCTATCCAACCAAAACTCGCATTTAGAAAACCTAGCATACAGCTGCGAGTCTCGTAGTGTTTGGAGAACCAACCTCAAATGCTCTTTATCCTGCATCGGAATCTTCGAGTACACCAAGATGTCATCGATAAACACTATCACAAAATGATCGATGAATTCTCGAAAGACTCGATTCATCAGGTCCATGAAAACGACAGGAGCATTCGACAAACCAAAAGGCATAAAAAACTCTTAATGCCCGTACCTCGTACGAAACGCAGTTCATCTTCCTCTTGAATGCAGAAATGATGGTACACCAAACGCAGATCGAGAGTACACTGCTGAACCCTGAAGCTGATCAAACAAGTCATCGATCCTCGGTAAAGGGTACTTATTCTTCACTGTAGCCTTATTAAGTTGACTGAAGTCTATACACATCCTCATGGAACAATCCTTCTTCTTTACAAACAAGATAGGAGCTCCCCACGGTGACATGCTTGATCGAAAAAAACCTTTCTCCAGCAAATCACTAAGTTGTATCTTTAACTCCCTCAACTCAGCTGGCGCTAAATGATAAGGATTTCTCAAAATCGGAGCTGTACCAAGTACCAACTCAATGCTGAAATCGATCTCCCTCCTCGGAGGAAAACTAGGAATCTCCTTGGGGAACACATCAGGGAAATCTCGAGCAATGGGGATATCACTAAGCTCCACAAACGACGAAAAGGATGCATCCATAGCATAGATCATAAATCAAGCATTCTCCAACGACATAAGGCTAAACATCTCCATCGCAGAGACCAAGGAAATCTTCGATCGGGAATCGAGGCCAAAGAAATTCCATTTCTCGCCAGATTGGGGCCTAAAATTCACAACTCCATGGAAACAGTCCACGGTGGCCCAATAACTAGATAACACATCCATTCCCACAATGCAATCGAAATCCCACATCACTAGCCTGATCAGATTCGCTAGCAACACGTTGTCACCAAATCTAAGAATGCCATTCAACAAAATCTCTTGGGAGTACATGCTCGCGTTGGCAGGAGTCGCAACAGACACAACATCACACAGCGATGTGGCATGCAAACCATGCTCAACCACAAATGCATCAGCTATAAACGAATGTGATGCTCCAGTATCAAACAATACACGTGCAGGAAAATAAAATACAGAACAAGTGCCTGCAAACACTCCTCGTGGCGTGCCTTCAGCTTGCTCCCTCTTCATGGCATTCACCTGGGCATACAGAGGTCCTGATAACTGGGGCTAGGAAGACTGTCAAAATCGCGAAGGACCAGGCTGCTGGAAAGGCCTATACTGAGTCTCTCCCACCCTCTGCTCGGAGCAGGCAAATAACGACCTCAAGACTATCCACCAGAACGATCCTGAGGTGGGGCTGCGGCATACTGAGATCCCGCCAATGGACACATTCTCGCAAAATGTCCATAATTACCACAAATGTTCCAAACACCCTGAACTCATGTACACTGTGTCGAGGGGTGTCTGCCTCCACATTGGCCACAAAAGGTAGCCCTAGGACTACTACTACTGCTCGAACTGCCCGAGCCAGAAGAACTAGAACCCTGATTCTTCTTGAACTAACGACCACAAGGACTAAACCTGTGGCTTCCAGACTGTTGCGCTGACTGTTGGGGCTGCTGCTGAGATGACTAGGGAAACTGGGGAGGTTGTGCCCCCGGAACACTGGGACGTGAACTTTGCACCACGGAAGGCTGAACCCGAGACCTCCGGTTGCTCAATCCTTCCTCGATGTCCATGGCCTTGTCCACCGCTTCCGCATAGATGGTAGGTGAACTCGTCAACACCAAGGAGTACAGATCCTCATTAAGCCCCCTTCCAAGAAACGTTTCCTCTTCGCCCTCTCTCGGTCAGACACCTGAGGAACGTAAGCCAAAAGAGAAGAAAACCTTCGAGAATACTCACCACCGACATGGTTCCCTGAACCAAGTTGCCAAATTCTTGCTCTCGGGCATTCACATAAGACTCCGGAACGTGCTCCTGGCGGAATGCCATGTAGAAATTATCCCAGGTAATCCCGCACCAGTCTCCTCGAGCGTACGTGAAGAACCTCTCCACCATCGCTCTGCGTTCTTACGCAGCTGAAACGTCGCCAAACTCAATCTGTGCTCATCATCATAGCGCACTCTATCAAACAGTCCAGAAATATGTTGTAGCCAAGACTCAGCATCGCAACTACTCTCCTCACCATCGAAAGTTTGAGGTTTCATACGCTGAAACCTCGCCATGATTAGTTCCATATCATCCACGCGGGCTGCCAGCACGTCAACCTCGTCATCAATTAACCTAGTACGCCTACGACCAGGAATACTACACTGAAATTCCTCGTTCTGACCCTCGAATTCTTCCGAAATCTGTCCTCTCGCTCTACCCCTACGTCTAGGCGGCATCTAGGAGATCACTAGAATAGTAAGATCACATAGCAAATAAATCCCATAGTCAAGCACATGCAACAAACAACACTATGCCTAGACTCAAGTGTGATCAAATGAAATTGAGCTTATTCCAGCTTAAGCTCTGATACCAAAAATTTCAGGCCCGGTGCACAACACAGAGTTAACCACGCAATAAACAATAGCGGAAGCATTAGAAATAGTGGCTAAAATTTTTCTCTTTGGCCTGACTTAGAAAACATAAGTTAAAAATACATTGATATCTAAAATACTGGTTTTACAACACTGAAACCAAATATAACAACCAACAGCAATACAAACATAGAGTGACTCCCAATCAACAACTAAAGGATCCATGATGAGTCTCTCGCTCAACATAGATACAATACACTATAAAATATATATACTAATATAACTGGGACACTCTATCCACCTCCCGGGATATTACCAGCTGGATCAAATCCATGACCAGCGAAGAAAACATGATAACCTGAAACACACACAGGAAAACAAAACAACTAGCCCCAAAGGACATGGGTCAAACCCCAGTACGGAGAGCAACTGAAGAACAGCTAATAGATATAAAATATGAATGCATGCATTTGAACAAGGCACAACCGAAGGCAGGGAGCCAAAGGATCTCAAGAAACTGACTCAACAACTGATACAGATCAACGGAAAGATAGTGGCCACAGGGTGTGTGATTATATGGGATCTACCCACTCATCTCAACACACAATACCAGATGCATAACAATCACTGAACCTGATGTTGCCCAACTCATGAGGCGTGGGAGCTACCCACTCGGCTCATAGCAGCCAACAGATCCCAGTAGGGAGATGAGGGACACGGGAGTTACCCACTCGGCCTCCAAAACAAGCATATTGGTACGCACAGATCAACACAACAAGGTACGGCTAAACAAGATCTGAGCTCAACATGAATAATGCGTGTATGCAATGTAACAGCTTGCAATAATCAACACAGCAGAAGCAAGCAATAACAACACAAAAGCATACACAGCAGCACACATAATATCCATGCCCAATCAAACGATGTAAAACAAACTCACATCCATACCTTAGTTCTGAGCTACAATTACCACAAAAGTGGTCCCGAGCAATCATATCTGAAACCTTCTAAGTCAAATAACAACGCTAACTCAAGGACGCAAAGCTCAGAGCTACGAACTCAACCAGCTCTGTCCTACCCTTCTAGCTCAACAAACAGTTCTAAACGAAGCGCAAGGTAGGAACTAACACTTACCCAACAACATACCTGAACGGCAGAAACCAAACGGCCGAAATGCTAACATACTACACAAGGAAGCTCCCTTCGCGATAAACGGGCCGGAATGTCCCGTTAAACGGCGTCGCATCGAAGTCCACTATTCCACTGGACACGTCATCCCATTAACACAAAATCTGAAATCGCTAAACGGCGTCGCATCGCAACTCAGATCTGACACTAACACTGACCAGCGTTCACTGATACCAAAACGACATTGCACTGCCTTCCGATCTATACAACCCGAAACCGGTCTACCCTAACCCTCAAACCAGGCCGGTTCACGCAGCGCTAACAACTAACGCATCTCAAATCTGAATCCTCTAAACGACGATGTTTCGCTACCCGTGCAGGATATTTAACTAGCAAACTCAAAATAACGCGCGACCACCAGATTTCACCATCGAATCTGAATACGATCATCCAGAGCTTACCAACACTCAATTCTGATCATTTTCCGTGGAAATTATAAAAACAATCTAGAGCTGTTCAACGACCTATACTGTAACGACCAGACTTTTCTGAATGGAATTTAGAAGTTTTGGGGTTCGAATTGAAAGACCCAGAAATTTCGATCTTGATGACATAACTAGTCGTTACTAACTTTCTAGACTAAAGTGTGAATAAACACAACTCATATGTGTTGAAGGAACTCAGACTTGAAGAATAAAAAGACGCGGAACTATACACATCTGATTAACAATACAAACGCTAAAATGATAGAAATCTGATGATTCAAAAGAAACTGTGTATACCTAGTTAAATATAGAGTCTCTACAGAATTTCTACAAAAAAACGAAACTAAAAATCTGATACTACAAAAACTACGATTAGAGTTTCTGTACAACGAAACAAGGTCTTAAAGGAACAATGAAATATGATGTCCGCGATAAACACATCCTTCCTTTCTGATCATCTCCCTCCAGCTCCTTACTGCTCATTACCTGCACTCAATGAAAACTAGTGAGCCAAAGGCTCAGCAGGTAAAATCTGGAATAACGAAATCATGAAATAGAAGCTGATACTGTAACTGGAATCTGAAATCTGAATACATAACTGAAGTCTGAATACGCTTTAGATGAACAAGTGCAATAACATATCTAAGAAATCTGGAAAGAACTGAAAGCATAAACATAATCAAATTCTGAAAACATTTTCTTTAAACATCTCTAGAGCTGTGATTAACATCACACTTGCCCTCTTCTTTCATTTTCAAAAAATATGACAACACTTTAAACATTTGGTCCAATTCGTTTGATCAAACTCCTGATATTAGTCTCTTAGCACTATGGCTCATGGTTGAAGGGATATACAGATCCGTCGACTGTTAGAGTAGATGCCCAACTAGCCAACTTGTGGCGTGTGGGTTTATAGACTCTTGTATGAGACAATCTTTATATATTCGCATTTATTTATATGGCATTCTTTACTTTCATTGTGTTGTATGATGATTAAAAATTGCGTTGAGTAAAGACCTAGAATGCACTATGGTGTATGTTAGATGTGATAGTGGGTATGACGACTATCATGTCATGGGGCGATGTTGCTAGACGCTCTTACCATGATCCATTGGGCAAGTCCGGAATTGTGATTCCGGAGCCACAATGGTTGTGGGCCCACGGCTAGCTGTATCCCTGAACCATTGAGGGTCACACAAGTACTGGATTCGAGATTCCCGCACGGATACTGAGCTCAATGTGTTGAGCATACGAAGAGGATTTTGGGGAGTGCGACTTCCTAAAAAGTCAATAGGGGTCAAATCGTGATTTCCCGCTGTTGAGGGGCAAAACGGTCATTTTGCACTGGGGTTCTGAAAAACAACTTTTTCAGATCATAGTATTCAGTTTTGAAAACTGAGTCGATCGGTCCGATCTGATCGGCGATCGGAGTTACGATGAAGTCACGGTGATGGGGATGAACCAAATGTTCATCCGTTGGACCCGGGCCCGTTGGGCCGGATCCAAATCCATCACTAAGTCTACTTAATGTAGACTTAGACTAAATCATAGAACACTTAATAAAATACTCTCTTAACCGTAAACCTAGTGTGCGCCGCCCTCCCTCCTCTCACTCGAAGCCGCCGCCGCCTAGCGCCGCCGCCTCCTTCGCCGGAAATTGTTCCGACCAATCTTTCGAGGAGAATCCGTCCGCGCCGATCTCATAAGGCCTTCTAGTGCAGGCTAATGAAGGAGTCTCGTATCCGGTCGTGGACCTGATTGACGTTATCTACCGTCGTATACCGTGAAGTTTCGGTTTCCTCGCGAAACTGGTCGGAGCCAGGCACGAGTTGCCAGCAAGGTAATCAACGTTAAACACCCTATGAATGCCATAGATTGATTTGTTTATAGAATTGTATTGATCGTCTCCCGGCAATTTTTGTTCTTCCGCTGCCTCATCGGGAGTAGTGATCCGGATCCGCCGTTTCCCCCAAAAGTGGTATCAGAGCCAAGGTTCGGATCTGATCAATTCGATTACTGCCTTATTGTATCTAATATTCAATTTTTCAGATCGAAATCAAAATAAAGTTTTGGAACTTGGCCGCCGGTCGCCATCGTGTGCGGCGGCGCCCTCCTCTTTGCCTTCGCGCTTAGGTCCGCGCGATTGCGTGCACGCTTGTCGTGCATCGAGGCTGGACGCTGGGCGCCTCCTTCTCGCATGGTGGCCGTTCGAAGTTGCGCCGCTGGTCGCACGCTGCTGCCCACTCGTTGGCAGGCCGTTTGCGCACTGGCCGCGCGACGTCGCGCCTCTCGTCGTGCGCTGGACGCGCGATTGGAGCTTGATGGCCGGCCGCTTGGGAGGGCTGATCGTGCGATGTCTGGCCGATTGTTGTGCGCTGGTTTGCGCACGGTTGCGCCACTGGTTGGCGCAACCACTTGCCGGACGTTGAAGCTTGGATGGCGCACGATGGCGCATGTGAGCGCCGCGCTTGTCTTAGGCGAATGCTTTGACTAGAGAGCCTGCTATCGCTAGAAAACTCTGGATTCATGATCTACGTGCTTGATAGTTCCCAAGAGCAACGATTGGAGTTGATTGATATCCCGATCGTCCGATAGTTTCCCGACGTGTTTCCAGACGAGATTCCTGGATTCCCTCCGAGACGCGAGATCGACTTCAATATCGAGTTGGTGCCCAGTACTGCCCCGATTTCTAGAGCTCCGTATCAGTTGGCGCCAGCAGAGTTGAGAGAGCTGAAGGATCAGTTGAGAGATCTCTTGGAGAAGGGCTTCATCAGATCGAGCATGTCGCCTTGGGGAGCTCCGATTCTTTTCGTGAAGAAGAAGGATGGATCTATGAGGATGTGCGTGGATTTCAGGCAGTTGAATAAAGCGACGGTGAAGAACAAGTATCCTTTTCCAAGGATCGATGACTTGTTCGATCAGTTTCAGGGATCGGTCGTGTACTCAAAGATTGATTTGCGCTCTGGTTATCACAGTTGCGGATTAGAGACGCTGATGTGGCGAAAGACAGCTTTCCGGACTAGATATGGGCATTATGAGTTTCTTGTCATGCCTTTTGGGTTGACGAATGCCCCCGCTGTCTTTATGGATTTGATGAATCGTGTCTTCAGCGAGTATATTGATCGGTTTGTGATAGTCTTCATAGATGACATCCTGGTATACTCGAGGAGCTTGAGAGAGCATAAGGAGCATTTGAGACTGGTGTTGCAGCGATTGAGAGACTCGCAGCTTTATGCCAAGTTCAGCAAGTGTGAATTTTGGCTTGATCGGATTATCTTTTTGGGTCATGTGATTTCGTCACAAGGGATATCAGTAGATCCGAGTAAGGTCGAAGCAGTCCTTAACTGGGAGAGACATAGGAATGTTTCTGAGATCCGTAGTTTCTTGGGATTGGCTGGCTATTGTAGACGTTTCATCGAGAAGTTCTCTTCGATAGCCAGGCCTCTGACTCAGTTGACTCAGAAGTATAAGAGATTTGAGTGTACTGATGAGTGCGAGAACAGTTTTCAGACGTTGAAGGAGAAGTTGACTAGTGCTCCTGTGTTGGCTCTACCGTCTGGATCTAGAGGTTTCGTTGTGTGCTCCGATGCTTATCTTAATGTTTGGATGCGTTTTGATGCAGAACGGGTACGTGATTTGTAATGCCCAGATATTTAGAGGCCACAAATTAGAAAGATATGAGACTGAGGGATTACAATGCTATTATATTCAACTCTTGATCAATCGAGTTTCAGATTTTATCTATGTATTGTTTAGCTTTTACCATTAAGAGCTAAATTCCAGATATCAGAAATGCTATTACAGTAGATGTCTAAACAATTCCTACAAGCCGATTGAATCCTTTTGTTTTAACTAAAACTGTTCGGTTTTCATATGCATTATTTGGTTTAAAACAGAGCACGCTTCTTTCAGAATTTGGCATATTAAATTGAATGCGTTTCTTCCTTAGGCATTTACAAATCATATAAATAGGATCTTAAGCTACTTCATGCATCCTTACTTTCAAAATCAAATCATATAAAGCGGTGCTCTCTCTCAAGAAGCCGAACAAAATACTTTCAAAGTGTTTTAAAGGAAACAGGCGGTGCGTTAGGAGTTGCTGGATTTCTACCGTGTTAGAATTCAGCAGCTGCATTCCTTTGTTAGAATTCAGCAGTTGCGTTGTCTTCATAATATTCAACAGATGCACTGTTCACCAGCAGATGCATTCCATTTTGATTTTCAGCAGTTGCTTTATTGTTTTAAGTATAGTTCATAGCGACTGGTTGTAACGACTGGTTTGTGATAACTACATCGTTTCACTTTACATTTATTTAAAAGACCTTGCGACTGGATTCTTGTCTTGCGACTGGTTTCCTATTCGTTGCGACTGGTACTGTTCATTCAGCTGGTATTAGTCTTGCGACTGGTACTGTTCATTCTTCGTTTTCTTCAGCAGATAACGAAATTTCAGAATTTGATTCCTTAATCAATTACGAATCATTTCAAAGAATGTATTCGATTTAATTGACAGATTCAAGTAGTGTCTTTATTCAGTTTTCATCTTCGCAAGCTTTACAGAGAAATCCTTTACAGTTCCAGAATATAATTAGACAAGAGAAAACCAGTAATTCGTGCAAGAGAGAAAGAAAACAGATTTTTATAAAGAAAAGAAAGAGCAGAACGATGTTTTAGAAAATATTTTAAGTTATGACAACTAAGAGGGTCCCCAGAAGAAGGGTGAGTGCACGGCTGACGAACCGTGTGCCTTTCAACAGAGGAAGGATCAGGTGTATAGGTCGACGGATCAGTATATCCCTTCACCATGAGCCATAGAGCTAGAAACTGATATCAGGAGTTTGATCAAGCGAATTGGACCAAAATGTTTAAAAGTGTTGTTTAATTTCAGAAGAGCGCAATTGTGATTTTAATCACAGCTCCAGAGAATGTTTAAAGAAAATTTTTTCAGAATTTGATTATGTTTTATGCTTTCAGTTTCTATCAGAATTCCCAGTTATATATATTTGCACTTGTTAATTTCAAAGCGTACGCAGATATGTATTCAGCTTCCAGTTTCAGTTTCAGTATCAGTTCTATTGCATGATTTTGCTATTCCAGATTTACCTGCTGAGCCTTCGGCTCACTAGTTTTCATTGACAGGTAATCAGCAATAAGAGCTGGAGGGAGATGATCGGAAAGAAAGGATGTGTTTATCGTGGACATCTTCTATTGTTCTTTTCAGCTTTTGATTTTGATGTACAGAACTTTAGTTTGGTTTTGTATGTCAGCAGGTTTCTAGTTTCTCATTTTGTAGAAATCTGTATGAACATTTGGTGTAAAGATATATGCAAGTTCACTTGTATTTTTCCAGCTGGTATTTCAGTTTCGTGTGTGTTATTTGTTCAGCAGAGGAGTTAGTTCAGCGTTTGGATTACCCTTCCAGCTGATTTTCTTCATTGTTTCAATTGTTCCGCATTTCAGCAGTAATGAATTGTGTTTATTGCAATTCAGTCCAGAATTTTAGTAACGACTTTTATGTTTATTAAGATCGAAATTTTTGGGTCTTTCAATTCGATCCCCAAATTTCTAAATTTTCTTTGAGAAAAGTCCGGTCGTTACATTCTCTCACTCTTAAATTCGGGATTACAGATTCATTTGGTCCACTTGCTTCATCAATTATTTGTCAATTAAAGCTTTGAACCTGGTACAACTTTATTTTCTTCTCCACCATCTACAGTTCGACCTTGTGCATTTGATGCAACTTTTGCATGAACATTGACATTTCTTTCTTTCTCTCATTTTTTGTTCAACAATCTAGCATTAAATTGGACAATACTAGATTGTTCGACTTATTGACATCTAACCTATTTTTTTGTATGAATCTACAAAACAAAGAGAGTATAGGAACTACACCATGTACATGGATCATACATAAAGTTTTGTTTTTTTTAAAAAAAAAAAATGAAAATAGCATAAATAAAATCAAAGATCACACGGGAGACTACGCCAAAACCTCCTAGAATCAAACATCCAAGCTAAAACTCGAGAAAAATCAGAGCCGTGCATCCTAACCTGAGGACACCCTAATCTGTCTAATTTGTAGATCCATTGCAGCTTATGAGGCAAATGCTCGGAGTGTAAAGTACAATAAGAACGCTCCTGCATACCCATGTTTGCCAGCGCATCAGCAGCAGCATTACCTTCCCGGTGGATGTGCTTGAAATGAATTGGGTGATCACCTCGGACCCGCTGAATGCTAGTGAGAATGTGTTGCAGCTCCCAGTTGGTTTGATCTGAAGAAATGAGGTCCAAACCATTTTGTCTGAGTATGCGGGCTAATAGGGACAACACTAATCATTTCTGCGATTTGAATCTGTACAGCCTGTAGCAGACGGTCCCAGTTCCATTCTTCTTGGGTAAGAAAATAATCCACTAGCCTATCCGGAGGACCAGTGATATCCCAGCTTCGGAAAAGCGGACAAGATAACAACCAGACATCAAACCAAAAGCTGATGTTTAAGGAGTGTTCCCAGAAGCGACCACTCATCACCGGTAGAGCTTACATAATGACAGCTGCAGAAACCCCAGCAGATACCTCAGCGGCGACGGGTAAGATTTTGTTGCCAATATGTTTACATTAGTATTGTTAGATTCTGGTCAACTTGTATTTTGTATCAGATCGGTTTGTTAAGAAATTGATATCTAACTTAGAAGAAATAGAAGTATAGTACTGTGTTTAGATCCTTTTGAGTTCGAGTTTAGTTCCCGTATGTTTAGGATTGTTCATCTTCCGGTGAATGGTAATATCGGAACTTGACGCTATGTAATCGGTAGTGTTAGTCGAATCAGTATAAAGTCTGGTTTCATAGACAACAGCTGATAGTGTAGCTGTCGTTTGATGTTGCAGCACCAAAGTTCATTTTTTCAGCAATTGCATTCCATTCTTATGACCAGCAGCTGCACAGTTTATTTCCAGCAGTTGCATTATATCGTTGTATTCAGCAGTTGTATTCATGTTGTTTCGTAACGGCATCGTTTCAATTCGTATGTTTGTTGTTAGTAAAATACCTTGCAGCTGGTTCCTATTTATCCCCAGCTGGTTTCTTTCAGCAATACTCATGAACAGTAGAAATTTGTTTCGTTTCCAAATACTGTTCCAATTTGTTGCGTCTGATTTCATTTCATCGATGCGTCTCTTATAGTAGAATTAGATGCTCAGATAAGAACCTATTTAAGTTATGAAGAAGTTTTAGTAAAGATTCTTTTAAGAGAAAACCGTAAGTTAAAGAATAGAACTATCCCTTGATTAAGATGCAGTGGGGAAATCACACTGAAAGAGAAGTTATGTGGGAAAGTGATTATGACTTGTAGAAAAGCTACCCAGATATTTTAAGTAAGAAATTTCGAGGACGAAATTTTGTTAAGGAGGGTAGGTTGTAATGCCAGATATTTTAGAGGTTAAATCATATAAAGCGGTGCTCTCTCTCAAGAAGCCGAACAAAATACTTTCAAAGTGTTTTAAAGGAAACAAGGGGTGCGCAGGAAGGTCACTGGATTTCTACCGTGATTTGTGTTCCAGAATTCAGGCAAGTAACTCTGTTTCTTGCTCACTCAGTGAAAGCATATATTCAATTCTGTTTGCATGATTATATGAGATTTTAAAGAAAGGAAGATGGCTTCGGCTATTCTTCAAAACCATAAAAGTTTATGCTCTGTTTTATGAAGGTTGCGTTTTACTGTGATTTTAATCCAGAAAGTTTACAGAAAATGGTTTGATGATGTTCTTTTAGTTAGTTCTTAAGTTTTCTTCAGAAATTCCATCGAAGTAGCTTACAAGTAGCTTAGTCGATCATTTCCAGAAATTTCTTCAGATATTTTGAATTCTTCAGATAAAGGTAACCTTCGTAGTTCATGGTTATCTACATGTTAAGTCTGAAATCTGGTTCTTATACCACGACTGATATTTATTCATTGAAAATATTCTAAGTATAGATTTCAGCTATTGTATCGTTTGAGTTCAGTAGTTGCGATCAGCAGTCGCACTATTTCATGTTCAGCTGTTGCATATTTTATTGTTCATCAGCTGACAGTTTATTCATCAGTTGATAGTTGTTTATCAGTTGATAATTTGTTCATCAGCTGGTAGTTTGTTCATCAGCTATTAGTATTCAGCAGATGCTTTGCTTTTATAAATTCAGCAGATGCATATTCAGCAGATGCATTTCTTTTGCTAAAACCAGCAGGTGTATTCCTTTGTTAACACCAGCAGTTGCATTCATTTATTAGAATTAAGCAGCTGCATTCCTTTGTTAGAATTCAGCAGTTGCGTTGTCTTCATAATATTCAACAGATGCACTGTTCACCAGCAGATGCATTCCATTTTGATATTTCAGCAGTTGCTTTATTGTTTTAAGTATAGTTCATAGCGACTGGTTGTAACGACTGGTTTGTGATAACTACATCGTTTCACTTTACATTTATTTAAAAGACCTTGCGACTGGATTCTTGTCTTGCGACTGGTTTCCTATTCGTTGCGACTGGTACTGTTCATTCAGCTGGTATTAGTCTTGCGACTGGTACTGTTCATTCTTCGTTTTCTTCAACAGATAACGAAATTTCAGAATTTGATTCCTTACTCATTTACACTTCAATTCAGATGAATCTTTCGACTTATCTGACAGATTCAACTAGCTAATTTATTCAGTTTTCATCTTCGCAAGCTTTACAGAGAAATCCTTTACAGTTCCAGAACATCATTAGACAAAAGAAAAACCAGTTAATTCGTATAAGAGAGAAAGAAAACAGATTTTAGAAATAAAAGAAAGAGCAGAACGATGTTTTAGGATTTTGCTAGATTTACCTGCTGAGCCTTCAACTCACTAGTTTTCATTGAGTGCAGGTAATCAGCAGTAAGAGCTGGAGGGGAGGGTTGTATACCCTTCCTGCTGATTTCCTTCACTTGTTATGAAACGTGGTTACCCTTGCAGCTGATTTTACTTCCGCTTACGTCATTGTTTCAATTGTTCCGCATTTCAGCAGTAATGAATTGTGTTTATTGCAATTCAGTCCAGAATTTTAGTAACGACTTTTATGTTTATTAAGATCGAAATTTTTGGGTCTTTCAATTCCAACCCCAAATTTCTAAATTTCTTTTGAGAAAAGTCCGGTCGTTACAGTTGGTATCAGAGCATGGTCCTTGAGATAAACACACTTCCAGTCTGAGCAGATCTCTCCAGCCGCTTCTAAAATTTGTGAGTTTTAATTCATGTTTTAGCATAAAGTAATCTCTCATATAGAATTGTGGTGGATTTGGGCTACCCTTACAGATATGTCAAGAAGAGATAGAGGAAGAGGAAGTTTTACAGAAGCAGATAGTGAGTCTGATGGAACGAACCCCATCCTCAATACCATGGCTCAGCTGTTAGAGCGCTTAGTTGGCCAAAATACTAATGGGAATGATCAAACCTCAAGAAGAATAGTTAGTCGCGAGGATCCACAGGAGAGGTTTAGAAGACAGAGACCTCAGGAATTTTCTGCACTACTGATCCTCTTATAGCAGAGAGTTGGATTAAATCCATAGAGGTGATTTTTGACTATTTGCAACTGACTGAACAAGAAAGGCCTCGGTGTGCGATTTACATGCTGAGAGGAGATGCTATGATATGGTGGGAAGGAGCCAAGTTAACGGTAGACTTGGAAATTCTTACTTGGGAAGAGTTTACGAGAGTATTTTATGAACAATACTTTACGGCAGATGTAAGACAGTAGTTGCGTAGTGAGTTTTTAAATCTTAAGCAGGGAGAGATGTCTATGCGGGATTATATCCGTAAGTTTTAGAGAGGTTGTTATTTTGTTCCTTTAATTGGGACAAATCCAGATATGAAGCTAGAACATTTTGTTGATGGGTTGAAGCCGATGATTAGACATGATGTTAGATTGGCAGAACCCGTAGATTATAGATCAGCTGTGAATAAGGCCCTACGGGCAGAACAAGATTGGAAAGTAATTGAGGAAGAGAGACAATTGAAAAGACAAGCTTTTCAGCAGAAGGACCGTAGGCAAAATAAGAAACCGAATAATAACCAGCAGGAGTCTCAAGAAAAAGGACCCTTAGTTTTTCAGCCTATCTCTGCTGTTCCTAATTTAGGAACTAGGCCTCCATGTCCAACCTGTAAGAAAAACCATTCAGGCCAGTGTCTTTTTGGCCAGAGAGTGTTATACTTGTGGTAAGGCAGGACATATGTCTAAGGAGTGTTCCCAGAAGCGACCACTCATCACCGGTAGAGCTTACATAATGACAGCTGCAGAAACCCCAGCAGATACCTCAGCGGCGACGGGTAAGATTTTGTTGCCAATATGTTTACATTAGTATTGTTAGATTCTGGTCAACTTGTATTTTGTATCTAGATCGGTTGTTAAGAATTGATATCTAACTTAGAAGCAGATACCTCAGCGGCGACGGGTAAGATTTTGTTTCCAATATGTTTACATTAGTATTGTTAGATTCTGGTCAACTTGTATTTTGTATCAGATCGGTTTGTTAAGAAATTGATATCTAACTTAGAAGAAATAGAAGTATAGTACTGTGTTTAGATCCTTTTGAGTTCGAGTTTAGTTCCCGTATGTTTAGGATTGTTCATCTTCCGGTGAATGGTAATATCGGAACTTGACGCTATGTAATCGGTAGTTGTTAGTCGAATCAGTATAAAGTCTGGTTTGATAGACAACAGCTGATAGTGTAGCTGTCGTTTGATGTTGCGGCACCAAAGTTCATTTTTTCAGCAATTGCATTCCATTCTTATGACCAGCAGCTGCACAGTTTATTTCCAGCAGTTGCATTATATCGTTGTATTCAGCAGTTGTATTCATGTTGTTTCGTAACGGCATCGGTTCAATTCGTATGTTTGTTGTTAGTAAAAGACCTTGCAGCTGGTTCCTATTTATCCCCAGCTGGTTTCTTTCAGCAATACTCATGAACAGTAGAAATTTGTTTCGTTTCCAAATACTGTTCCAATTTGTTGCGTCTGATTTCATTTCATCGATGCGTCTCTTATAGTAGAATTAGATGCTCAGATAAGAACCTATTTAAGTAGCGTTAGATTTAAATTATGAAGAAGTTTTAGTAAAGATTCTTTTAAGAGAAAACCGTAAGTTAAAGAATAGAACTATCCCTTGATTAAGATGCAGTGGGGAAATCACACTGAAAGAGAAGTTATGTGGGAAAGTGATTATGACTTGTAGAAAAGCTACCCAGATATTTTAAGTAAGAAATTTCGAGGACGAAATTTTGTTAAGGAGGGTAGGTTGTAATGCCCAGATATTTTAGAGGCCACAAATTAGAAAGATATGAGATTGAGGGATTACAATGCTATTATATTCAACTCTTGATCAATCGATTTTCAGATTTTATCTATGTATTGTTTAGCTTTTACCATTTAAGAGCTAAATTCCAGATATCAGAAATGCAATTACAGTAGATGTCTAAACAATTCCTACAAGACGATTGAATCCTTTTGTTTTAACTAAAACAGTTCGGTTTTCATATGCATTATTTGGTTTAAAACAGAGCATGCTTCTTTCAGAATTTGGCATATTGAATTGAATGTGTTTCTTTCCTTAGGCATTTACAAATCATATAAATAGGATCTTAAGCTGCTTCATGCATCATTACTTTCAAAATAAAATCATATAAAGCGGTGCTCTCTCTCAAGAAGCCGAACAAAATACTTTAAAAGTGTTTTAAATGAAACAAGCGGTGCGCAGGAAGGTCACTGGATTTCTACCGTGATTTGTGTTCCAGAATTCAGGCATGTAACTCTGTTTCTTGCTCACTCAGTGAAAGCATATATTCAATTCTGTTTGCATGATTATATGAGATTTTAAAGAAAGGAAGATGGCTTCGGCTGTTCTTCAAAACCAGAAAATTTTATGCTCTGTTTTATGAAGGTTGCGTTTTACTGTGATTTTAATCCAGAAAGTTTACATAAAATGGTTTGATGATGTTCTTTTAGTTAGTTCTTAAGTTTTCTTCAGAAATTCCATCGAAGTAACTTACAAGTAGCTTATTCGATCATTTCCAGAAATTGCTTCAGATATTTTGAATTCTTCAGATAAAGGTAACCTTCGTAGTTCATGGTTATCTACATGTTAAGTCTGAAATCTGGTTCTTATACCACGACTGATATTTATTCATTT
>KQ995311.1:5180-29775 GCA_001598015.1 Dorcoceras hygrometricum
GTTTCCGGCCAACTCGACGTGGAGAATCCGTTCGTGCTGATCTCGTCAGGGCTTCTAGTGCAGCCTGACGAAGGAGTCTCGGATCTGGTCGTGGACCGGATTGGCGTAAACTACCGCAATCTACCGAGAAGAGCCGGATTATTGTAATCACGGTTGGAGCCAGGCACAAGTGCCAGCGAGGTAACACGCTGCCGATCGTCGCCGGAAAATTGTTTCCGGCCAGTTCGACGAGGAGAATCTGTTCGTGCTGATCTCGTCAGCTCTTCTAGTGCAGCCTGACGAAGGAGTCTCGGATCTGGTCGTGGACCGGATTGGCGTAAACTACCGCAATCTACCGAGAAGAGCCGGATTATTGTAATCACGGTTGGAGCCAGGCACAAGTGCCAGCGAGGTAACACGCTTAAACATCCTATGAATGTCGTAGTATGTTGATTATTTTTCGTATTGATCGCCCCCCGGTTCTCTGTTTATTGTTCTTCCGCTGCCTGACCGGGGGCGGATCCGGATCCCCAACAGCTGCAACGCCTACATCAAGACCGAGTTTAATTTAAGCAAAGGATGCAGCATATTAAATGAACAGAGCTGAAAGTCTATAAAGCCTTCAGAAGCATTAAATGCAAAGGACACGAAGTACAACCATGCCAGAACCTTGGTGAAGACTTATCAACGACTGGAAAGATGTGTCCAACGGGCAAAATCTGCACATGACTATTTATATGAAGAATACGATGAGCATACAGGGGGAGAGAGTAAGGCGCATACAATAGAAGAAGAGCGCAAAAGAAAAGAGCGAAGTGGTGTGCGAACCAAAATGTAAAACAACAGAAAGCACAACACAAGCTCTCGAAAGACATTGGTGAAACCAGCTTAGACTAGGAGCACTTCCCAGTGTGTGAGAATACATTTGAGAGTTAGCGTACACTGAATATTTCTCACACACAGACTCACTCACATATGAGAGCTGAGAGCTAAATTGTTGAGTTGAGTGAATCAGATCAAACTCTCCATTGTAGTCTTTGGACAGAGACGTTAAAAAAGACTAGTTGTCTTTCGCACTGAGACGTTAAAGAAGTGTGTGTAGCCTTTCTCACTGAGGCGTTAAATAAGTGAGTTAGACACACGCAGCTTGCGGGCTGGTGCGCATTGGTGCTTCTAGGAGTTCTTGCGGCCGAGGGTCGTTGGAGTGGGTTGTAGCGTAGGGATGCTGCAATCAATGTTTTCTAGTGGAATTCTTCCCGATTGCGGAAGAAGGGGAGACGTAGGAGAGTTTGCTCCAAAATTCCATAAACAAATCACCGTATCTTTTTTACTGCTTTACTGCATTCATTCATACACATGGTATATTTTTTAATACGCATAAAACTGCTTAAATGAGCTTTCAAATTTAAGAGTTCAATTTGAGTTATTTCCGCATGATTTAATTCATTACTCAATCTGTAACTCGCTGCACAAGTATACAAGAACACTGAGCTATTGCAGATCAAGTAATAAATAACCAGATCCCTTGCTATTTCATTGAGCTGGTCTCAAACAACCAGCTAGAACCAGGCTCTTGAACTGCGCTGGTTTGGCACCGAGCTGGTCATACATAAAAGCGGTCCGATTTCATTATCCAGCTGGAACCAGCTTAGTTATCGCAATCTAGTTTCAGCGTCTAGCTGGATCGAGCGTATTTTACTTGATATGGTTATTCCCTCTAAGTGTTTGTTATTGACTAAATAACTTCTGCATACATTAACAGAGGGTAAATCGATCCTAACAGAGCAACCCTCCTGCCAGCTCTCATTAAAGCGGATCAATTCTCATAAGCTCAGCACGGGCTATACTATACAGTACTTTCAGAATATTTTGCGTAAACCCAAATCAACTCGCGCCTTGGCTGATTCCTACTAACCCAATTAACTCTCTAAGCTTATTAATCAAATCTGATTAAGCACTAATTACCCCAAATAAATCTCGACCCTCACATTCACCCCAATAAGAAAAGAATTCGTCCTCGAAAGCAAATACAGATCCAGATCACAAACAGCTCACGAGGAGAAATATGAATAATCAAACAGATGAGGCCACTCTTGTCTCATCTTGGCTTCCACTTCTCAAGTAGCATCCTCCATTCCATGATTACTCCACTGCACCATAACCAAGGGTATGGTTTTATTCCTCAACCGTTTCGTTTTTTTTTTTCCAGAATATACATTGGGTACTTGACATAGCTCAGTGTGTGATCCAGTTCTACTTCATCGGATCTCAAAACATGGGAAGGATCCGATTCGTATTTCCTCAACATTGACACATGAAACACATCATGCACGATGATAATTCAGACAATAATAGGATATGCCAACGGTCCAATCCTCTCAACAATTTTGTACGGTCCGATGAATCGAGGAGCCAACTTGACCTTGAGCCTGAATCTCATCACGCTCTTGAAAGGATAAACTCGCAAAAATACTCAATCGCCAGCCCAAAACTCCAACGGCCTACGCCTTTTATTAGCATAACTAGATTGATGAACTCGTGTAGCTTTCATTCTACCCCAAATCAAATAAATTTTTGTCCTTCATATGCTGGATAAACTCAGGTGTAGATAGCTCCCCCTCTACAACTTCTTCCCAACATATAGGCGATCTGCACTTACTACCGTACAAAGCCTCAAATGGTGCCATCCTGATAGTCACTTGGTAGCTATTATTATACTAAAACTCTACCAAATACAAGGAATCTTGCCAACCTCCGCTGAAATCCATCACTACAGTTCGCAACATATCCTCCATAGTCATGATGGTCCTCTCAGATTGGCCATATAGCTGGGGATGATACGCAGTACTCATAGCCAATCTCAACCCCATCGCTGATTGAAAGCTCTTCCAAAACCTGGAAGTAAACCTAGGATCTTTGTTAGACAGTATCGACATCGGCACACCATGAAGTCTGACCACATGGTCAATGTACAACTTCACCATCTTCCTCATGGAACATGTCATATCATAGGGAATGAAGTGAGCTGACCTAGACAGTCTATCAACCACCACCCAAATAGAATCACATCCTTGTTAGAATGAGGTATATGAGTTAGAAATCTATCACGATGTGATCCCAATTGCACGGGCAACCTCTAAACTCTAAAGCATACCGCCAGATCTCATTATCTCGGCCTTAACCTGTTGGAAGTTCAAACATCGAGCCACAGTTCTTGAAATATCATTCTTCATGCCTTCCCACCAGTAGTAAGATTTCAATGCATGGTACATTTTCTTCTCACCGGATGCACATTGTGGCGACTATAGTGGGTCTCGTTAAAGGATGGTTTCTGTTAGGATCAAAAAACAAGATAGGGAGTTCAGGGGGGGGGGGGTTAATGAACTCCTTTGCTAATTTTTTTTTCAAAATTAAATTCAAAGGATTTTACAACTCGATGCAAACCTCTAAGACGAGTTACTAGCTTGGAGAGTTCTTAGTGATTGCTGTTGTCTTGTGTAATAAACTTGATTTTATGCAGAAATAACACAATTCAATAGTGAATAGTTAAATGAATAGAGTAAAAGATAGAAGTCAAGAGTTTGTTCTGGAAGTTCGGAGTTAATTCTCCTACGTCTCTACTTATTCCTCAATGGGAAGTATATCCACTACAAGATTTGATTTATACAACTCCTTGTACAAAACTGATCCGATAGCCAACAGCTTCAAGAACTCTTAGCACTCAACCAAGAATACAGACACGCGATCTGGTTTGAAATACAATGAACACAGCTCTAAGCTGGTTGTGCAAATCCAGCACTCAACACTTCTTTATGATCTGCAATGATAGCTTGACACTACAAAGTATGTATACAAATGTTTACGTGACACAAAGAATTGAATAACAATATGTGAGTGTGTGTCACTAGCTGTGAGCTGGTTCGACAGATGAACTCTGTTTTGCTCTTGAAAATTTTTAAGTTCGTAAGTCATTGATTTCGTGACCGGTAATCTCTTCACAGCTGCTCTGCTCTTCTATTTATACTGAAAGGAACCAGACTCTAGAAATTTTTTTAAAACATATGCGGAATACTTAAACTTAAAATGTGGCTCGTTCCCTTTTTAAAACATTTCTAAATCATTTTCTCATCAATACTTCTAACATAAATAAAGGAATATTTAAAAACGTTAAAACATCTAAACGAAATAAAATCAACTGAGTAAAAGACTGAAAGTAAATATGTTTAAACCAACATCTAAAACTGTATCATCTCAAAACATTACAGCACTGCGGCCAAACGGTACTGCTGCAACAGGCGCTCAGATGTCCTCAACGCCAGTCGGTGTAAACTCAGCAGGATCATCACCTGCACCATTTAAACCTAGTGAGCCTAGAGGCTCAACATGCTCTATCGTATATCATAACAAAGTACATACTAATAAAACGCATGCAAGCACATACTTGTAATAAAATAACGTTAAAACATGAATGCGTGCATGATCTTAAAACATTGCTCCATACATTTCATATCATAACATAACATATAACATATAAGGAGTGACATAATGTAACATGAAAAACATATGAGTCGTATCCCAAAGTGTGACCATAGTCGATTGATGAATCTATAAACCAACGTACGTGGCGGTATGGTTCACCCGACCTCGAGCCGGGATCCCTGTATGTCACACCACTATGTTGCCTCTTCACAATGATTTCGACAAATGGATCCATGAGCTACCACTTCACCATGATATCACACATGGATCCATAAGCTCATCATACATTCATCATTAGTTGTCACAAATCATTCATACCTCGGGTTGTGCCTTTTAAAAGAACATGTCTTTGACATTCATATTCATGATGCATGCATTTCGTAAAAATATGCAAGTTTAAAATCTTAGCCCTTTAATGTATAATTAATCCTTTTATTTAAAATATTTACGTACATATCATACTAAATATATAATTAATTATACATTTACGGGCTTCTACATTTTTCTACTTCGTTCAAAGATTGGTTCAGGAGTCTGGCCCACTACTTGTAGACTAAACATCACACCTGACTTGGTAGATGAAACGAATGTTCAAACCTTTTAAAACCTTGACTATTTTAATCAAATATTGACTAATTAAAATCAATATTGACTTTTAAAATCAATTTAAATCAATTTTGACCCCAAAAGCCGATTTTGACCAAATTAAAATCCTATAAATCGATTTCGACTTAACTAAAATTCCAAAGGCCCTAATTTCGACTTAAAACTAAAATATAAACATAACTTTAAATGTTTGACTCAATTGTTTTAAATCTGGCTATTTTCTTTAAAATTGGACATTTGACTTAAAATTAAAATAACAGGTCCATAATTAAAATAGCTTGGACCGACTTTAAAACATTTGAATCGAGACTCGAGGAACCAATTTGGTCCAACTGTACCAGCCAAACCGGTTCATTTAGACCGAACGATAACAAAATTAATCCCTAAACTGAAAACCACACACACACGCTCATGCGCAGCCACGACCAGCTGCCAACACCGCATTCGTTCTCCCTGCTCTGACCACCACTGGCCGGAGCCCCACCGGCTGGAACACCCCCAGGTCCAGCCTGTCCTAACTTGACCAGACTTGGTCCCAACCGTGGTCGCAATAGGGAGCACAAAACAGGTGAATGGGACGCAAGGCGCTGCACCGTTTCACACAGCGCACGATGTTTCGATTTTTCCTGATGGTTCGACCGTGATTTCTCATCTTATTGCCACTCATAGACCACCCTAGGATCCTCACTCGATAGCCTAACCATGAGCCATGACCTCTGGACCTTTCACAAACCGAATCAACATGAGAACAAGTCGAGAACATGAAATCACTAACATGTCATGCATGAAACTTGGACAAGGAGATATAGATCTGGACAAAACACGATAAATTCACAAAATTTTCATGAAAAACAGTGTAATAGTTTAAATGGCGAGAAAAGAATTGATATCACATTCCTGGTTTGATTGAAGTAGAGTTTTGCGAGTTACCAACGTTGTAGACGCGAGATCGGGGCACCACCAGCTTTGGATCACAAAACTTGACCAAGAATGGAGGAATTTCGAAATTTGTGCTTGAGGGGGAGGGGAGGACTGCTGGTTGATGTATAAGGGAGGCTAGGTTTGATTAAACTTGGTGTTTAGAAAATGGTTGAGACAGTGACCCCTATGATTTAATTAAGCGAATGAGATGGAAAAAGACATGCTAGCCCCTCTTTTTAATTAAAAAAAAGTAATTAAAACTCTGTATTGGCTTTAAATATGAAATATTTTCGAAATGAAGGCCTCCTAATATTTTCAAACACCTTAAAACTCAATATACCAGCCCGTAAAGGCAAAAAACGGGTTCCCCTCCAAAATAATCCTAAAAACTCAAATTTTCAGAAATTTTTGCTTAAAATAAAATAATTTCATTCTTAAATATACAATAACTTAAAAATCTAGAATTATTTTCATTCCGATTGGCCCTAATCTCGGACGCGTCTGTAACTGAAACAGGCTGAAAAGCAACACATGCATACCATGCAGCATAAAATCATAAATAAATCATATAAAACAGCATGTAATCATCTAAAATATTTTCCCCCTAGTCATGCACTCATTTCTACGTAGTCGGGAATTTCTAGGCGTTACAAATCTCCCCCTCTTATAGAAATTTCGTCCCCGAAATTGAGTACGTACCAAATAACTCCGGGTAGCGCGTCCGCATATCGGCCTCAGTCTCCTAGGTAGCTTCATCCTCCGAGTGATTCTGCCACCGGACCTTGACCATCGGAATACTCCGTGCTCTCAGCCTGCGCCTCCCTAGCTATAATCTGCACTGGTCGCTCCTCAATAGATAAATCCGGTGCCAACTGGAGCGGCTCGAAATCCAACACATGAGATGGATTCGGAACATACTTCCGTAGCATCGAGATATGGAAGACATTATGCACTGCCGATAAGCAAGGTGGTAAAGCTACTCGATAATCCAGAGTACCAACCCTCTCCAGAATCTCGAAAGCCCCAAAAACCAAGGGCTAAGCTTGCCTCTCCGGCCAAAGCGTATCACGCCCTTCATAGGAGATATCCTAACAAACACATGATCTCCCACGGCTAGCTCCAGTCTCGTCGTCTCTGATCGGCATAACTCTTATGGCGACTCTAGGTTGTCCTCATCCTATCCCGAATCCTCGTCACAATGTCCGCCGTCTTCTGCACTAACTCCGGCCATGTAAGCACTCTCTCACCAACCTCATCACAGTGTACGGGAGATCTGCATCTCCTCCCGTATAGATCCTCATACGGATCCATCCCAATCGATGCCTGAAAGATGTTGTTGTACGTGAACTCTACCAGCGGCAATCTCAAGTCCCACGTACCCTAAAAATCTGTGACGCAAGCTCTCAGCAAATCCTCCAAAATCTGAATGACCCTCTCTGACTCTCCGTCTTTCTGCGGATGAAAATCTGTGCTGAACGACAATCTAGTCCTCAAGGTTGCATGAAAACTCCTCCAGAACTCAGATGTGAATCTGGCGTCTCTGTTCGACACTATCGAGACTGGTATGCCATGCAGTCTGACCACCTCTCGGATGTAAAGCTCTGTGTACTGCATCAAGGTGAAAGTTGTTAGGACCGAAAACAACTTAAACAGCGCTGCTATTGATAAATAAAAATTTTGCGCTGCTATTATGAGGTGCAATACCTCGGGTTCTTGAACATTAAAACAGAGCATCGGAGACAGATCTGGTATGAAATAAAATCATGCGGAAAACACCAGAACTGAATCCTAAATTTTAAAACAACTCGGCGCAAAACAGATTTCTGTAAACAGAAATCTGTTAGACTTACTGTGTGTGCAATGATGTATGCGTACGTGCTAAATAAGTGCATATGCGGAATAAATAACAGAATACAATACACAGCAATTTGTTTATGGAAGTTCGGACATCAATGTCCTACGTCTCCCCTTCTTTCTCCTCGGAAGGTTCCACTAGAAGATTTGATCTACACATCATGTACAGATCTGATCCCGCAACCAGCAGCTGCGAGAACTCCTAGACTCCACCAGCCCTCGGCTGTCACTCACTTGTTTTACGCCTATGTGAGAAAGGCTACAGACACAGAGTTTAACGTCGTCGTGCTTGGACGGGATCTGATTTGTATTGGGTTTGAGATTCATTCACTATACAATTTCGCTCAACTCACATGAATGTGAATGAATCTCTGTGTGTGTGAGATTTACAGTGTAAGCACAACTCTTGTAAAAATTAAATCTCATACATTAGGGAAATGCTCTACAAAAGCTGATTGAGACTCAGCAGTAGACACTCGTTATGCGCTCCTCTCTAATGGCGGTCTACTGCTTCGTCTCCAATTTTCTTCCCTCTGTATTTTGCACTCTGTTAAAATCTTCACACTAATCTTCAACAGTGCTTCTTGTATTTATATGGCTTCCCCCAAATGTGGCCGTTAGATTAATTCAAATCCATTCTGCGCTTGTTATGGCCAATTTGCCGCCTTCCCAAATTGTGTGCAACCATCCTCTTTATATTGTACTATTTCCCAGAATAGTACAAATCTTGTCCCCTTGATTTAAGGCATTTGCACGACTCAATTTCAGCCATTGATTCTCTCCATCTTGAGCGTTGATTGCATCCCTACAGCTGAATGTGCTCCAACAAATTGTTCAACAGCTGTTCGCTCAGCTGTTGTCTTTTATTCGTCACAACACTTCGCACAACAGCTGATTCACCTTCATTGCAATAGCTGGGAAGAGGTGCTTGCGACTGGTTGTCCAGACGCTGGTCTTAAAACCGGGTGATATGATGTGCTTGCGTCTGGTTGTCCAGCTGGTGGTAACGATACCATTTGAAAGTCTGTGCTTGCAGCTGGTACACCAGTCGTTGGTCTTGAAGTGCTTTCGACTGGATCACTGTAGCTATCTGCTGGTTTCCCTTAGGAGATGTACCTGCTGGTTATCACCATCGCAAAAACCATCGACTGAATCTTAGCACGAAGGCAAAATGTTTACGTATCCATTTATCCAAACTACATCATTTTGCTATCGCTAACGTCAAGTACCATCGACTGGTTGTACTGTAGCTTTCGACTGGATAACCTGTAGCTTGCGACTGGATGTACTGTAGCTAGCGACTGGATGTACTATAGCTTACTGCTGAAATCTTGCAACAGCTGGTTGCATCTACTGTTTAGCGCTACGGCTGATACACTGTTAAGAGTTAAACGACGTCGCTCCATCTCTTGCGCTTCTCTTGTCAACAGCTGATTGTGATGACATCACTACTGACGTCATCATCGCTGATCCATCTGGTTGTCTGCTGATATTGCTGACTTCATAGTTGCTGATCACAACTTCTTCCAATCAGCAATGCTGATATCATCGTTGCTGATACCAGCTCTTCTTAACAATATAAATGCTGACGTCATGGTTGCTGATTCTCGATTCCTTCAATAGCAATGCTGACGTCATCATTTCTGAATACTTCTACTGCTGAATCCATCTTTTCCAGCTTCTAGCGTTCCAGATTTCCCTTTTCATTAAGCAACGTTACTGCTTTTCTTCTCGACCAGATTTCTCCTGTTATCATCTGCACACTCATGTAGAGTTGTTAGAAACACAATAATAAGTTTTGTGTAATTAAAAATTTAATCTGGATCTGTTGACACAGATCCATCAAACGTAGTCTTCAGCGGTAAGAAATGCGCTGACTTGGTGAGTCTGTCCACAATAACCCATATATCCGTGTACCCTCTGGGACTCCTGGGCAATCCAACCACAAAATCCATCATAATGTGCTCCCACTTCTACTCAGGAATAGGGAGTGGCTACAACAACTCTGCCGATCGCTGATGCTCTACCTTGACCTGCTGACAGGTCAAGCACTTGGACACGAATCTCCCAATGTCCTTCTTCATCCCTGGCCACCAGTACAAAGTCTTAAAATCTCTGTACATCTTTGTACTCCCTGGGTGGATCGAGTACGTCGATACATGAGCCTCAGATACGATATCGGCTCTCAACTACCCAGTGCTCGGCACCCACATACGGCATCTGAAACGGATTATCCCATCCTCAACAGTATATAGACCTCGTACTCTGTCCTCATCATGCTGCCTCCACAGCTTTAACTGCTCGTGGGAGGCCTGTCCCTCTCTTATACGCTCTCGAAGAGTCGTCTGAATAGTGAGCGCTGCTAAACTCGACGCACAGCCTCCTGAATATAACTCTAGGCCTAACCTCTGAATCTCAGCCTGTAGTGGCCTCTCAACTGACAAACACACCACTACTGCAGTCTTCCAGCTCAAAGCGTCTGCCACTACATTAGCTTTACCCGTATGGTAGCTAATGTCACAATCATAGTCCTTCACCAACTCTAACCATTGTTAGAGTAGATGCCCAACTAGCCAACTTGTGGCGTGTGGGTTCATAGACTCTTGTATGAAACGATCTTTATATATGATATTCGCATTTATTTATGGCATCCTTTACTTTCATTGTGTTGTATGATGATTAACAATTGCGTTGAGTAAAGACCTAGAATGCACTATAGTGTATGTTAGATGTGATAGTGGGTATGACGGCTATCATGAAACACATCTAATAGTCACTGTGTATTCTGAACAGTTTCTAGTCGATTGGGCCGTCAAAATGAGGATAAGGCCACCCGAGCTCGAGACTAGTATCTGCGATGCGAAGTATCATGTTTCATTGGTAGGGAACATTGTGATGTTCAGAGCATGCAGATAGATAGTGACCTGGTGATCTATCGAACTACCCTCGTTCGGACTTTCCAAGTGGTTACCATTTGTCGAGTGGATAAGTTCGAGGTCTTGGTTGTACTGATTAGTCCTCACGACTCGAAACGTCATTGAGACTCTACATGATAGGCGTCTCACTTTGACCCATTTGCCGACTCACTTGGGGTCATTAGGCGGCGGGATTGGGTGAGACCCCGATGCATGTAGGAGTCGATGCATCGTTGTCGAGGATTCACCGCTCGCAGACATGCGTGGATATCCTATGCTATCTGAGGGGATAATAGTGTATAAATCTCTGGCCAGAGTACTAGAAGTGTTTTAGGTAAATGGGTTTACCTAGTTACACTCGTGATGTCACTATTCGATCTCCAAGATGTATGCATAGCTATCGGATCTATAGCGACTCTCGATTTACCAATGGTCGTTGATCTGATCGGGATATATGGATTGAAAGGACCGTACTGTACGCTAACCACGACCAACTAGTTCTTGAAGGCACTATCAGTGATACCTAGGGGATCATGGGGCGATGTTGCTAGAAGCTCTTACCATGATCCGATGGTCAAGTCCGGAATTGTGATTCCGGAGACACAATGGTTGTGGGCCCACGGCTAGCTGTATCCCTAAACCATTGAGAGTCACACAAGTACTGGATTCAAGATTCCAACACGGATACTGAGCTCAATGTGTTGAGCATAGGAGGAGGATTTTAGGGAGTGCGACTTCCTGAAAGTCAACAGGGGTCAAATCGTGATTTCCCGCTGTTGAGGGGCAAAACGGTCATTTTTCATATTTAGGGTTAGATGATCTGAAAAATTGTTTTTCATATCATAATATTCAGTTTTGGAAACTGAGTCGATCGGTCCGATCGGACCGGCGATCGGAGTTACGAAGAAGTCACAGCGATGGATATCGTCATTTGGACCCGGGCCCGTTGGGCCGGTCCAAGTCCATTGCTAGTCTATTTAATTAGACTTAAGGGCTTTATTGTAACTAAGTAATTTAGATTACACACACTAACCCTAGCATCTCTCTCTCGGCTGCCCCCCTCTCTCCCAAAATCCACCGCCGCCGCCGGCCTCCACCGCCGTCGCCGCTAATTGATCGGACTTGCTCCGATCAGTTTTTCGTGGAGAATCCATCCGTGCTGATCTCGTCAGGCCTTCTAGTGCAGGCTGATGAAGGAGTCTCCCTTCCAGTCGTGGACCTGATTGACGAATCTACAGCCGCCTACCGTGAAGAGCCGGTCTTCTTGTAATTCCGGTTGGATCCAGGCGGAAGCCGCCAGCAAGGTAACTGACTAAATGCCCTATGAATGGTTCATAGTTTGCAGTAGTTTTAAATTGTATTGAACATTTCCCGGCCTAATTTTATTCTTCCGCTGCCTCGCCGGGAGACAGGATCCGGATCCGCCACAGTCACCCAATAACCATCTGTGCTGCCTCATGTTCAGCTCCTTCTTGGTGAAGAAGTACTTGAGGCTCTTGTGGTCGGTGAATATCTGACACTTCTCGCCGTACAAATAGTGCCTCCAAATCTTCAGCGCAAACACCACTGCTGCAAGCTCCAAATCATGCGTCGGATAGTTCTGCTCATAACTCTTCAGCTGCCTCGACGCATAAGCAATAACCTTACCACCCTGCATCAAAACTGCACCCAAACCTCTTAGAGAAGCATCTGTATAAACCACAAACTCCTCGTGGTCCACTGGCATAGCTAATACTGGTGCTGAAGTAAGGGCCTCCTTCAACTGATCAAAGCTCCTCTGACACCCGGGACTCCACAAATTCTTTGCGTTCTTCTTGGTCAAGTCTGTCAAGGGCAGTGAGATAGAAGAGAAGCCCTTGATAAATTTGCGATAATAACCTGTCAAGCCCAAGAAACTGCGAATCTCAGCTGCATTCCTTGGAATCCCCCAGTTCTGCCTGCCTCCAACTTCGATGGGTCGACTGAAATCCCATCGCTCAACACAATATGACCCAAGAATGCTACCTGCTCCAGCCAAAACTTGCACTTACTGAAATTGGAATACAATATATGCTCCCCCAAAGTCTGCAAGGTTGTCTGCAAGTGCTGCCTATGCTCCTCCAAGCTCCTCGAATAAACCAGAATGTCATCGATGAAAACTATAATGAACTGGTCTAAATATTTCCTGAATACCTGGTTCATCAGATCCATGAAAATCACTGGGGAATTCGTCAGGACAAACGGCATCACCAAGAACTCGTAGTCGCCGTAGCGTGTCCTAAAAGTAGTCTTGGACACGTCCTTCTCTCTAACTCTCAGTTGATGGTAGCCAGATCTCAGATCAATCTTCGAGAACACCGAAGCTCCCTGAAACTGATCAAATAAATCCTCAATCCTCGGGAGTGGGTACTTATTCTTCACTGTGACTCGGTTCAGCTCCCGGTAGTCGATGCACAATATATGTTGCCATCCTTCTTCTTCACAAACAACACTGGCGTGCCCCAAGGGGAAAAGCTAGGACGAATGAACCCCTTGTCGAGCAACTCCTGAATCTACTCCTTAAGCTCCTTCATGTCGGTAGGAGCCAATCGATAAGGTGCCTTAGAGATAGTCACTATCCCTGGCATCAGCTCTTAGAAAACTCCACTTCTCGCTTCGGTGGAACTCATACTACATCATCAGGGAAGACATATGCATAATCCCTGACTACCTCCACATCAGATAGTGAAAGGCCTGCTAAATCTCCAGAAACGGTAACACTTGCCAAGAATGCCTGACATCCGTGCTCAACTAACTTCCTGGCCTGAAGAAAAGATATAAATCTGGGCTTCCGTGACCTCCTAGCTGCCTCAAATAAGAAAGCCTCCTGCCTTGGCGGTCTGATAGACATTGTCCTCCACCGAAAGTCTATCACTGCTCCAAACTCTATCAGCCAATCCATGCCCAGGATGAGGTCGAATCCTGTCATCGGCAAAACGACCAAATATGCTCTGACCGCATGATCTTGAAACTTCATCGTCAAACCCTGCACGACGCTGGTCGTTGACAACTCCTCTCCTGACGTAACAATCACGGCAAGAGCTACACCCATGCTCTTCGGAACAATACCCATCCTCTGTGTGAATGCACTCGAAATAAACGAGTTGGTCGCCACTGAGTATATCAAAGAGAGTGTAGTGACACCAAGCACACGAATCTTGCCTGAAACAGAGACGTCACGCAGGTACGTGTTTATGATCATACTAAATCCCCAAAAAAATAGTTTAGATACCTTAAACAGTTCTAAGTTCGCTAGCCCTATCCATCAAAGTTCTCACGACAAGTCCTAGAAGTCCTACAGTTCTCACTTACGTTCACCTAGCAACTAAGGCAACAAGTTTCCTAGCAGTGTTCCACCTAACATGCAATTCCAAAACACCCAGATAGCAACATAATAGGTTCGGAAATCTGAAACGGAATACCTGTGAGTAAAGTCGTGTCGAGATCCATAGCCTCTGCCTGCATCACGAAAACACGACCAGTAGACTGCACCTTATGTGGGCAATTCATAGCGATATGCCCTAGCTCCATGCAGTGGAAACATCAGCCTGAACCTGCCATGCACTGCCCTCGATGACTCTTCTGGCACGTCGGGCACGTCGGTATCCCTCTAGGCTAGGGGCAGTAGTTCCTTGCTACTGCTGTCTCGACTGACCCTGTGGCCTCTGCTGGTCGGCCCTGAGGCCTCTGTTGCTGCTGGCCTTGCTAAGATGGGCCCTTATAAGGCCCCTGAAATTGTCTCTTTGCTGGTGGCTGCCAAGATTGGCCCATGACGGGCTGCTGCATCTGACGCTTCCTCTGGTAGTCATCGCTCATATCCTTTCGGCCTCTCTCAGACCGGTAAGCCCTGTTCACTGCCACCATATAAGTCTCCACGTCCGCCATGTTGACATCGTGGCGAATGTCGGGTCGTAGTCCATCAGTGAACTGTCGCAGCTTCTCGCTCTCCACTGTAGCAATCGAGGGCACAAAGGTACACCCCCGCTCAAACTGCCAGACATACTCAGCAACAAACTTGTCTCCCTGGCGGAGACTCATAAACTCCCGAATAAGCTGGCTCCAGGCATCCACAGTAAAATACTTCTCAAAGAAGAT
Organism: Dorcoceras hygrometricum; assembly: GCA_001598015.1. Classification (NCBI taxonomy): domain Eukaryota; kingdom Viridiplantae; phylum Streptophyta; class Magnoliopsida; order Lamiales; family Gesneriaceae; genus Dorcoceras; species Dorcoceras hygrometricum. The sequence continues at coordinate 20,048 of KQ995311.1, forward strand.
CTTCTTGAACTCATCCCATGCCAGGCTCTCCAAAAATAACAAACCACTGGCCCTTCCACCACAGAGCGGCATCTCCCTTCAGCATGAAAATAGCACAACGGACCTTGTCGACGTCCGCTAGACCCATATAATCATAGATAGTCTCCATGGATCGGATCCACTCCTCAGCAACCAGTGGATCGGTGGTGCAAGCAAACTCCTTAGGTCCCTGCTTGCGGAACCTCTCAGCAACGTCCTCCTCATGCGACTTCCCGGGTCGCTCTAATTGACGCTCCAACAGTCTGGTAATCCCAGCTAGCATATCCACGCTAGCTCTCTCATATGTAGTCAACTATCCTGTTGGGTCCTATCACATCGGGGAGGCATTGTTCTGACACACCAAAACCTTATCACGTAAATCTAAGTGAATGACTAAGCGTCTATTTTTAAAACTCTAAGGCCAAAAACTCATACATAACTAAAACACATGCAGCATGCAATCATAAACATAAATCGTAAAATAGTAAAACTCACAGACTGGTAGTGCAACTTCTGAGCTCCACGCAGCAGGCTAGTACCCCACCAGAACCACCGCTCTGATACCAACTGAAACGAACCAGACTCTAGAAATTATTTTTTTTTAAAACGTGTGCGGAATACTTAAACTTAAAGTGGGGTTCTTTCCCTTTTTAAAACATTTCTAAATCATTTTCTCATCCACACTTCAAACATAAATAAAGGAATATTTAAAAACATTAAAACATCTAAACGGAATAAAATCAACTGAGTTAAAGACTGAAAGTAAATATGTTTAAAACCAACATCTAAAATTGTATCATCTCAAAACATGACATCACTGCGGTCAAGGGGTACTGCTGCAACAAGCGCTCAGATGTCCTCACCGCCTGTCGTTGTAAACTTAGCAGGATCATCACCTGCACCATTTAAACCTAGTGAGCCTTGAGGCTCAGCATGCACTATCGTATATCATAACAAAGTACATACTAAAAAAATCGCATGCAAACACATACTTGTAATAAAATAACGTTAAAACATGAATGCGTGCATGATCTTAAAACATTGCTTCATACATTTCATATCATAACATAACATATAACATGTAAGGCATGATATAACGTAATATGAAAAACATATTAGTCGTATCCTGAATTGTGACCATAGTCGATTGATCAATCTATAACCAACGTACGTGGCGGTGTGGTTCACCGAACCTCGAGCAGGGATCCCTATATGTCACACCTCTATGTTGCCACTTCACCATGATATCGACACATGGATTTATAAGATGCCACTTCACCATGATATCACACATCGATCCATAAGCTAATCATACATTCATTGTCACAAATCATTCATCCCTCGGGTTTTGTCTTTTAAAAGAACATGTCTTTGACATTCATATTCATGATGCATGCATTTCGTAAAAATATGCAAGTTTAAAAGCTTAGCCCGTTAATGTATAATTAATCATTTCCTTTAAAACATTTACGTACATAGCATACTACATATATAATTAATTATACATTTACGGGCTTCTACATTTTTCTACTTCGATCAAAGATTGGTTCAGGAGCCTGGCCCACTACTTCTAGACTAAACATCACACCTGACTTGGTCGATGAAACGAATGTTCCCCTTTTAAAACCTTGACTATTTTAATTAAATATTGACTAATTAAAATCAATTTTGACTTTTAAAATAAATTTAAATCAATTTTGATCCCAAAAGCCGATTTTGACCAAAAGACCGATTTTGACCAAATTAAAATCCCAAAAATCGATTTTGACTTAATTAAAATTCCAGAGGCACTAATTTTGACTTAAAACTAAAAGTAAACATAACTTTAAATATTTGACTCAATTTTTAACATTTGGCTATTTTCTTTAAAATTGGACTTTTGACTTGAAATTAAAATAACAGGTCCATAATGAAAATAACGTGGACCGAATTTAAAACATTTGACTCGAGACTCGAAGAATAGATCCGGTCCAACCGAACCAGCCAAATCGGTTCAGTTAGACCGAACCATATAAAACAAAGCCCTAAACTGAAAACCACACACACACGCTCATGCGCAGCCGCGACCGGTCGCCGACACCGCATTCGTTATCCCTGCTCAGACCACCACTAGCCGGAGCCCCACCGATTGGACCACCCCCATGTCCAGCCGGTCCTAACCTGACCATCCTTGGTCCCAACCGTGGTCGCACTAGGGAGCACGAACCAGGTGAATGGGACGTACGGCGCTGCACCGTTTCACACAGCACACAGTGTTTTGATTTTTCCTGATGGTTCGACCATGATTTCTCATTTTATGGCCACTCCTAGACCACCCTAGGATCCTCACTCAACAGCTTAGCCATGAGCCATGACCCCTGGACCTTTCACAAACCGAATCACCATGAGAACAAGTCGAGAACATGAAAGCACTATCGTGTCATGCATGAAACTTGGACAAAGAGATATAGATCTGGACAAAACACGATCAATTCACACAATTTTCATGAAAAACAGTCTAATATAGTTTAAACGGAGAGAAAAGAATTGATATCACATGCCTGGTTTGGTTGGAGTAGAGTTTTTGCGAGTTACCAACGTTGTAGACGCGAGATCAGGGCACCACTGGCTTTGGATCACCAAACTTGACCAAGAATGGAGGAATTTTGAAATTTGTGCATGAGGGAGAGGCGAGGATGGCTGGTTGATGTATTAGGGAGGCTAGGTTTGATTAAACTTGGTGTTTAGAAAATGGTTGAGACAGTTTTGACCCCTATGATTTAATTAAGTGAAGGAGATGGAAAAATACATGCTAGCCCCTCCTTTTAATTTAAAAAAAGTAATTAAAACTGTGAGACCTGGAATTGTATAAGATTAATTTGGTTGGAATTAATCGGTTCTTAGAGATTTCTGGTGATTCAGATCTCTGTTTGGATGTTTTTTTTGCGTTTTCGGGTCAGATTTCACATTTATAGCATTTTTGGAAGTCTTCGTAATCTGTGAGACCTGGAATTGTATAAGATTAATTTGGTTGGAATTAATCGGTTCTTAGAGATTTCTGGTGATTCAGATCTCTGTTTGGATGTTTTTTTTGCGTTTTCGGGTCAGATTTCACATTTATAGCATTTTTGGAAGTCTTCGTAATTTGGTATTTTCTGGTGAAATCTGGTTTTGTTTTGGGAGCTGGTTTTGTGGTAAAAGCTGGTCGATTTGGTGAAATCCAGTCCCCAACGTTTAATTGGTAGCACGAGATCTCGATACGCCGTCGTTTCTGTGAAGTCTGGTAGCGTGTTTTGTATCCAGCCGTTGCAATTGTGTGTTTCTATCCAATGGCAAAACGACAGCGTTTAGTTAAGTTGGAGCGACGCCGTTTTATTAAGTTGAAACGCTGCATTTGGTTATTGCGTGAGGAAACCAGCCAATGGTTTTAGGCGACCAGCTGGTGGCAGATTTGATGATGTAAGCGGTGCGACGTCGTTTTGTTAAGTCGCTGCGACACCGTTTTGATTAGCGTTTTTTGAGAATTCAGCAGTTGGTTTCTTTGCATCTGCTGGTTGTATTTTTAGCGTGCGTCGACTGGTTTTGTTGGTGGATGATTTTAACCAGCTTTTACGCGTGTATTTAAGGAAGACTTGGTCTTCGATTTGAGATACCAGATTTCATACTTAGCGATATTTTCCCTGATTGTGTTCTTCGCTTCGAACCCTAGATACTGTTCACCGTAGCATTTCTCCGGCAATTCCCATCGTTTCCGGCCACCGTTTGGTACGTTTGAGGTAGCGTTGGACTCCTCTTGAGAGGCTCTTCCTTTCTATACCATTCATGGAGGCTGTTGTTGGTTAGAGCGAGATCGCGAAGTTGCTGCCTTCGTCCGTGTGTTGTGTTGTTGAGGTAGAACTTTGAATTGTTGATGAGATCTTAGTATTAGCCTTTGTTTAAGCTTCCTGTTTAGTTGTATGGGTTGAATTGTTGCTGGTTGAGCGTGGCTCCCAGTTTATGCATGTATGTTGTGTGTTTAGCAGGTTCTAATCAGATCTCTCGGGCTCCTTGTTGTGGTAGTTATTGCATAGAATTGAGGTACGGATCTTGAGCTTATAATTCAGCCTAGAACCTGGCTTCGATAAATTGCGAGATGACTGTGTTTGGATTCATGTGCGGTGTTGTGGCTCTGTGTGAGAGCTGTGTATGCTTACCGTGTGTAATTGTTGTGTTGCATATGGTTATATTTTTGTTGTTCTAGCATGTTTCATACACGCATTCCATTCAGCTATTGCAGCCTTTGTTCGTTGTTGTCTCTCTGTTTTTCTTACCAGGATGCGAGGGCGAGCGGTGATTCCGCACTCTCATTTCCCCTATGCGCCGAGTGGCTAGCTACCACAGTTCATAGGTTGGGTTGTTGATGCATCTGGTAAGGGTGGGCGAGTAGGGGTGAGTGGGTAGCACCCACATGTCCTACACTCACCGTGGCCACATATTCCGTTGCAGATTTCCGTTGAGCTGTGCATTGAGTTCTTTGGCTCCCTTCCTTGGTTGTAGCCTTCCGCTGTTGTCCCTGGTTGCATGCATAGCATCTGCATTTTATTCTTGCTGTTTACTGCTGTTTTATAGTTGCTCTCCGTACTGGGGTTTTGACCCCATGTCCCTCTGGGGCTTGGTTGTTTTCCCTGTTTGTGTTGTTTTCAGGAAACCCAGGTTTTACAGCTGATCGTGGTTTTAACCCAGCTGGTGGTGCCCCAGGAGGTGGTTAGAGTATACCAGTGGCGTATACCATATTTATATGTATCAGTATTCTTAGCCAGGGGATGCCCTGTGCTTTGTTTTTGTTTTTCGTTGTTGGAGTCTGATACATGTTGATGTTATGCTGTATTGTTTGTTGTTGGCTGGTAGCCCGTGTGTGGTTGATTTCTTAAACTGGGATATCTATTTTGATATCGCATTATTTTAAATTATATTGTTTTAAACCATCAGGCCAAAAGCGAAAATTTTACCCACTTTTTAATAGCTTCCGCATGTGTTTGTGTGTTTTTACTCTTATATGAACACGAGGCCTAACATTTTTGGTATCAGAGCTTAAGCTGGGATAAGTTCAACTTCCTTGATCACACTTGAGTCTAGGCACAGTGTCGTGTGTTGCATGTGCTTGACCTATGTGATTACGTGCTGCATCTTGTTGTGCTATCTATGCTGTATCTGTTCTGTTTTGCTTGATCCTGTTGAGTGTTTTCGTAGATGCCGCCTAGACGTCGTGGTAGAGGTAGGGGACAGTTTGAGGAATCGGCAGGACAAAATGAGGATCGGCGTAGCGCTCCTAGTCGTTCTCGTAGTAGGCATGAGGAGGAGGAGGAAGTTGGTGACTTGCCTCCCCCGGTGGAGCAGATGGATGTTGTTATAGCACGGTTTCAGCCGATGAACCCTCCAGTCCTTAATGGTGATGAGTCCAGTGAGGATGCGGACTCGTCGCTCCGTAACATTATTTGTCTTTTCGATCGGGTGCAGTATGATGATGATCTTCGGCTGAGTTTAGCGACCCTCTTGCTTAGGAAGGCTGCCGACGCTGGTGGCGAGGCGCTTCGAGTACCTTGTTGGAGACCGGTGTTGGGATCTCTTGGGACAGTTTTTGTGAGACCTTCCGGCAAGAGTATGTGCCCGAGTCTTATGTGAACGCCCGGGAGTGGGAGTTCGACCATCTGTAGCAGGGTTCCATGACTGTTCGGGAGTATGCTAGGAAGTTTTCTTCTCTGTTGGCGTACGTTCCCCATGTCTCTCGCCGGGAGAGGGCCAGGAGGACTAGATTTTTTGAGGGCTTGAACGAAGAGTTGTATCAGATGGTGTTGACCAGCAAACCCAAGAGCTATGCTGAAACAGTTGACACTGCTATTGATATCGAGGAGGGTTTGCAGAGTCGTCGTGCCTGCAGGCAGCAGGAGGCGCAGGTTAGTCGTCCTGCTATTCAGGGAGCACAGTCTTCCCAGTCCACCCAGTCAGCCCATCATCCCCAGCAGCAGCATCATCAGCAGCAGGTGGCTCAGCAGTCTGGCCATCAGAGGTTTCGACCCCGCAGTCAGCAGTTCAAGAAGAAGTCGGGTTCTGGCTCTTCTGGTTCGGGCAGCTCGAGTAGCAGTGGTTCTCGAGCTGAGTTTTGTGGTTTTTGCGGTGGAAAGCATCCGTCCACGCAGTGTGTTGGTGTGTAGGGTTCCTGCAACCTTTGTGGTCAGTAAGGGCATTTTGCTAGAGTGTGTCCGGCAGCTGGATCACAGCAGACCGAGGCCCAGCCTCAGGGTCGAGGAGGTCAGTCTAGGGGTCATTCTCCTCAGTTTCAGCAGCCCCGGTTGGGTGAGACTCAGTTTAGGCCGTTTCAACAGCTTGGACCTTCGCTTTTTGGGCAGTCGTCTCAGCCTTTCTTCTCTGGACCCAGCATGCTCAGGTTAACGCCATCACTAGGGAGCAGGCCGAGGAGACGCCGAGCAGGGTGATCGCAGGTACTTGTCTTGTTTTTTATTTTGCTACGCTTGTGTTGTTTGACACTGATGCATCGCATTCGTTTATTTCTGATTCGTTTGTTGTTGAGCATGGTCTGTGTACCATCCCTTTGCGCGATGCCGTTTCTGTTTCTATCCCTGGTGGTGTGAGCCTGTTCTCCCAGGAGGTATTGTTGGATGGCGTGTTGCGGTTTGGTGAGAATGTCCTGTTAGCGAACTTGATCCGTTTGATGCTTTGGGATTTCGATTGCATAGTTGGGATGGATGTGCTGTCCAACTATATGGCCTTCGAGGACTGCTTCCATGGGATTGTGCACTTTAGGCCTTTGTCTGGCGAGAAGTAGGACTTCTATGGCCAGGATTCTATATCGAAGATCCCGTTGGTCTCAGCGATGGAGATGTTTAGCTTGTTGTCTTTGTGAAATGCTGGCTTTATGATCTACGCTTTGGATGCGTCTTCTTCTTCCCGTGTTCAGCTCAGTGATGTTCCCGTGGTGCGACATTTCTCGGATGTGTTTCCAGAGGAGATTCCTGGTTTTCCTTCGAGGCGGGAAATAGACTTCAGCATAGAGTTGGTGCCTGGCACAGCTCCGATTTCTCGTGCTCCGTATCGTCTGGCGCCTGCGGAGTTGAGAGAACTCAAGGTGCAGTTAGATGATTTTCTGGAGAAAGGTTTTATCCGTCCTAGTATGTCACCGTGGGGAGCACCCATCTTATTTGTGAAGAAGAAGGATGGATCGATGCGGATGTGCATTGATTTCCGCCAGCTAAACAAAGCGACTGTCAAGAATAAGTACCCGTTGCCGAGAATCGATGATCTGTTTGATCAGTTGCAAGGTACTGCGGTGTATTCAAAGATTGATCTTCGTTCAGTGTACCATCAGCTGAGAGTGAGAGAACAAGATGTCGCGAAGACTGTTTTTCGTACCAGGTACGGGCATTTCGAGTTTCTGGTGATGTCGTTTTGATTGACTAATGCCCCTACAGTCTTTATGGATTTGATGAACCGAGTTTTCTGCGAATTTATTGATCAGTTTGTGATCGTGTTCATCGACGACATCTTAGTCTATTCGAAGATTCCTTTGGAGCACAAGGAGCATTTGCGTATTGTCCTTCAGACGTTGAGAGACCAGCAGTTGTATGCAAAGTTTTCCAAGTGTGAGTTCTGGTTGGTTCGCGTCGTATTCTTGGGACATGTGATTTCAGCCGAGGGGATTTCGGTGGATCCCAGTAAGGTTGATGCTGTTTTGAACTGGGAGCATCCCAGGAATGTTTCTGAGATTCGCAGTTTCTTGGGTCTGGCTGGATATTATCGTCGCTTTATTGAGGGATTCTGTAGTATAGAAAAGCCGATGACTCAATTGACTCAGAGGGACAAGCGGTTTGTGTGGTCTGAGCAGTGCGAGAATGCCTTTCAACTGCTTAAGGAAAAGTTGACTACTGCGCCTGTGTTGGCTCTGCCATACGGAACAGGTGGTTTCGTTGTTTTTTCTGACGCTTCGCTAAATGGATTGGGCTGTGTTTTGATGCAGAATGGTCGAGTCATTGCGTATGCCTCGTGGCAGTTGAAACGGCACGAGACTCGTTATCCAGTCCATGATTTGGAGTTAGAAGCCGTGGTCTTTGCGTTGAGGATCTGGCGTCACTACCTGTATGGCGAGCAGTTTGTGGTGTACTCCGACCACAAAAGTTTGCAGTATCTGTTTTGGCAGCCTGACCTGAACATGAGACAACGTCGGTGGATGGAGCTGCTAAAGGACTTTGAATGTGAGATCAAGTACCAGCCTGGGAAGTAGTGTTAGAGTAGATGCCCAACTAGCCAACTTGTGGCGTGTGGGTTTATATACTCTTGTATATGACAGTCTTTATATATGATATTCGCATTTGTTTATTGCATTCTTTATCTTCGTTATGTTTATATAATGTTAACAATTGTGTTGGATAAATACCTAGAATGCACCATAGTGTATGTTAGATGTGATAGTGGGTATGACGGCTATCATGAAACACATCTAATAGTCACTGTGTATTCTGAGTTAGTTCCTAGTCGATTGGGCCGTCAAAATGAGGATAAGTCCGCCCTAGCTCGAGACTAGTATCTGCGATGCGAAGTACCATGTTTCATTGTTAGGGAACATTGTGATGTTATGAGCATGCAGATAGAGAGTGACCTGGTGATCTATCGAACTACCCTCGTTCGGACTTTCCAAGTGGTTACCATTTGTCGAGTGGATAAGTCCAAGGTCTTGGTTGTACTGATTAGTTCTCACGACTCGAAACGTCATTCAGACTCTAAATGATAGGCGTCTCACTTTGACCCGTTTGCCGACTCACTTGGGGTCATTAGGCGGCGGGATTGGGTGAGATCCCGATGCATGTAGGAGTCGATGCTTCGTTGTCGAGGATTCACCGCTCGCTTACATGCGTGGATATCCTATGCTATCTGAGGGGATAATAGTGTATAAATCTCTGGCCAGAGTACTAGAAGTATTTTAGTTAAATACCTAGTTACACTCGCGATGTCACTATTCGATCTCCAAGATGTATGCATAGCTATCGGATCTCTAGTGACTCTCGATTCACCAATGGTCGTTGATCTGATCGGGATATATGGATTGAAAGTACCGTACTGTACGCTAACCACGACCAACTGGTTCTTGCAGGCACTATCAGTGATACCTAGGGGATCATGGCGCGATGTTGCTAGGCGCTTTACCATGATCCGTTGGGAAAGTCCGAAATTGTGATTTCGGAGCGGCAATGGTTGTGGGCCCACGGCTAGCTGTATCCCTGAACCATTGAGGGTCACACAAGTACTGGATTCATGATTCCCGCACGGAAACTGAACTCAATGTGTTGAGCATAGGAAGAGGATTTTGGGAAGTACGACTTCCTAAAAGTCAACAGGGGTGAAATTGCGATTTCACACTGTTGAGGGGCAAAACTGTCATTTGGACTAGGTAATCTGAAAATCGTTTTCCGCATCATAATATTCAGTTTTGGAAACTGAGTCGATCGGTCCGATCTGATCGTCGATCGGAATTATGATGAAACCGTGGTGATTTAAATGAACCGAATGTTCATATAGGACTTGGGCCTGACCCAAGTCCAATGGGCCGGTTCAAGCCCATCTACCAACATAATTAATAAAGGTGATTAGGGCTTAATTCACTACAACACAACAACAAACCCTAGCTCAGATAGCCGCCTCCTCTCCCCCACACGCCTCACACCGCCGCCGACCGCCCGCCG
>KQ995311.1:54217-88944 GCA_001598015.1 Dorcoceras hygrometricum
ACACAAGTACTATTCCCTGGTCGGTACTTTTCAGAACAATTTTGAACGGGAAGAATTTTGTGTCCAACGGGATTAATTTGAACAGAGGCTTATATACTTCGAGAAGCACCATTGAAGAGATACTGTTGGTTGGAGATAACCAGAGCGCTGTTGCTGAAGTTGATCGCACAGTGCACCAACAGAGGGAAAATGAATCTGAAGTGAAGCTGTCAACTATCATTCGAGAGAGAGCTTAATTGCAGTTGACAGTGGAGCTAGAATTAGCTAATTAGAGCATTTTCCTAGTGTGTGAGAAACATAGAGTTGAGAGCTTCATTGTAACAATCTCACACACAGAGATTCATTCACATCCATTGGTGAATGAATCTCAAAACTATTTCACAACAGGTTCCGTCCAAGCACGATGACGTAAAACTCATGTGTATGTAGTTAGTCACACAGTTGCGGCTGATGTGCATTTGTGGAGTCTAGGAGTTCTCGCAGCTGCTGGTTGCGGGATTGGGTCTGTACATGAGTTGTAAGATCAAATCTTCTAGTGGATCCTTCCGAGGTGGAAGAAGGGGAGATGTAGGACATTGAGGTCTGAACTTCCAGAAACAAATCTCTTATCCCTTAATTTTTACCTTACGCATTTACATATTATTTACTGTTTACTGTTCACAAACCAATCGGCCTTTTTCCGCACAAATATTGTTGGCAGAGAAGTTTGCATAAAACTGAGATCCAAACTTTTAAAATAGTTTTGAAATAGAAAAATCGAAGGAGTTCATTCAACCCCCCCCCCCTTCTGAACTCCTATTTACTTAGTGAACCTATTTCTGGGACCATCAATTGGTATCAGAGCCGGTTGTTCTTGAACGAGCACTAATTTTAAAACACATGTGTTATGTTTTTAAATGTTTTAAACTGTTTTGAGAAGCTTATTTTATGAAGGCCAGATGTTGTTTTAATATAGAACCGGTTTTTCGCTTGATGAACTGACGGGATGCGCGAGTCCCGTGCAGATGCCAATATTATATTTTCGTTGTGCTGTAAGATCACTTGGAGCGAGGCTCAGTGACAAGCACATGGGACAAGATAGAAGAAAGAAAAATCTGAGCTTTTATCTGTACTGGTTCTTCATATATTTAAGTAACTCAGTATCACTTGCTATTTGAAACAATATTTCGATGCTCTGATTTGTTTTAAAATGTGTTTTTATGCGGATTTCAGCTAGTGCCAAAATTTTGTTTTAATGATTTGAGCTCATGTTATAAAAGACAGGGAGAGTGGCGTCACTGTCTTTGACTAATTTGAGTTATGCATCAGTTTCGTTTTCAAAATCATATAGTTCTTGCATACGGTGCTTCCCAAATGCTGATTTTGCTTTTCAAATTTAAAACTCCTGCTGTTACGTTGTTTTTGTTGTAACAGTGTAGGGAGAGTTTTTGTTTTAAAAAACGGGAAGACCAGCAGTTCGATCTCTTTTTGATTCCCACAAAAAGGGAGAGAATTGTTAGAACATGCATCGTTGATTTAAGGTTTTGTGTAAATCAAAAAGGGAGAGATTGATGGATCTGTTTTGACAGATCCTGATTAAGTTTTGAATTACACAAAACCTGTTATTGTGTTTCTAACAATTCTACTTAAGTGTACAGGTTTTAGGAACGAAGAAGATCAGCAGTAGCAGTAATCTGTCCAGTCGATGGTTCACTATATAAAGATTCAGCAGTTGGTTTGGTGTTCATGGAATCGGCAGCTGGATTAGCAATGGAGACGTCCAAAGTTAAGTCAGGTGTTCGAAATCAGGCGGAGGCCAAGTTGAACCAGCTGGAACACAGTGAATCAGCTGGAACGATATGAACCAGCTGCAAGCGCTAGAAGAGGAAGATGAACCAGCTGGAACATCAAAAAGGAACCAGCTGGAACATCTAAGTGGACCATCGATGATGATGTCATTTGTGACGACATCATGTTCAGCAGATGAAGTTAGATCAGCTGGTGCGAAAGGACCAGCTGGAACAGACGCTGACAAGAGTCGCAAGATGGAGCTAGAACGATAAAGGTCAGCTGAAGCGCTAAGCATAGATGACATCAGCAGTGACGTCATCATTCAGCAGGAAGCTACAGTGATCAGCAGCTGAGCTAAAGCTATCAGCAGTTGTGAAGAGAAGCGCGAAGATGAAGCGACGTCGTACAAGAAGTATCCAGTCGTAGTACAACCAGCAGTTGGTGTTTGAAGTTGGCGATTGCAAAACGATGTCGTTTGGATAAGTTGATACGACAGCGTTTTGCCTTCGTAAGATTCAGCAGATGGTTTTGCGCTAAGAACCAGCAGGTACAACTCTCAAGAGAAACCAGCAGGTAGCTTGTACATCCAGACGCAAGAAACAGTACATCCAGTCGTGAGCTACAATGAACCAGCTCATGCTATGCATTCAATCGCAAGATGTTGTACCAGTCACAAGCAAGCTTCAGCGCTATGAATCCAGTCGCAAGCATTTTACGACCAACGACTGGATAACCAGCTGCAAGCGAAAACCAGACGCAAGATATCTAGTCGTAGTGATGAACCAGCAGCGAAGCAGTTGACAATTTACGAAGAGTTATCAAAGCTGGATGTCAACTGCTGAGCTCAATTCAAATGGCGAAAACGACAAAAAGTCTGCAAAAGAAAAGGACACAAGTACTATTCCCTGTCGGTACTTTTCAGAACAATTTTGAACGGGAATAACCAGCTGCAAGCGAAAACCAGACGCAAGATATCTAGTCGTAGTGATGAACCAGCAGCGAAGCAGTTGACAATTTACGAAGAGTTATCAAAGCTGGATGTCAACTGCTGAGCTCAATTCAAATGGCGAAAACGACAAAAAGTCTGCAAAAGAAAAGGACACAAGTACTATTCCCTGTCGGTACTTTTCAGAACAATTTTGAACGGGAAGAATTTTGTGTCCAACGGGATTAATTTGAACAGAGGCTTATATACTTCGAGAAGCGCCATTGAAGAGATACTGTTGGTTGGAGATAACCAGAGCGCTGTTGCTGAAGTTGATCGCACAGTGCACCAACAGAGGGAAAGTGAATCTGAAGTGAAGCTGTCAACTATCATTCGAGAGAGAGCTTAATTGCAGTTGACAGTGGAGCTAGAATTAGCTAATTAGAGCATTTCCCTAGTGTGTGAGAAACAGAGAGTTGAGAGCTTCATTTTAACAATCTCACACACAGAGATTCATTCACATCCATTGGTGAATGAATCTCAAAACTATTTCACAACAGGTTCCGTCCAAGCATGATGACGTAAAACTCATGTGTATGTAGTTAGTCACACAGTTGCGGCTGATGTGCATTTGTGGAGTCTAGGAGTTCTCGCAGCTGTTGGTTGCGGGATTGGGTCTGTACACGAGTTGTAAGATCAAATCTTCTAGTGGATCCTTCCGAGGTGGAAGAAGGGGAGATGTAGGACATTGAGGTCCGAACTTCCAGAAACAAATCTTGAGTATCGTGTTCTTTAAGCTTTCAGCACTTGCATATTTTATTTAGCATACGCACGTTTACAGTTCACCATTAACTCAGCACGCACGCATAACATTCCAGCACTCGCATATTTCAGCACGTGCATTTACTTAGCATCGCTTACAGTTAGCACTTGCACAAGTTGAACAGATTTATGTTGAACATAAATCTGTTTGAGTTTGTTTTAAAATATTAGGATTCGGTTCTGGTATTTTCCGCATGATTTTTAAATCATACCAGATCTGTCTCCGGTGCTCTTCTGGTGAGTTTTTATGTGTTCAAGAACATTGAGCTATTGCAGCTCAGTAGCAGCGTCGAAAATTTTTAATCGACCATTTTAAATCAGCAGCTGCTAAGTTCCTTCGAAAAACAGGGACCAACAAAATATACATTGACGGGCTAACCTTTTAAATTGCATGATTTTAAGAAATGCATGCATTATGAGATTCTATGAAACGATCAGGCATGAATTTTTTTTGAGATAAAACCCGAGGGATTGAAGTGATGTGGCAAAGTTTAAAAAGGGATCTAGCCGGGTAGTCGGGTCCAGGGATCCCCTGTTGTAATGTATTATTATGAGTCTATGGATCCATGTGATCACGACATGGTGAAGTGGCATAGTAGGTGCTTGGGATCCCGAGGTAAGGTCGGGTGAACCGCAACGTCACGTACGTTGGTTTTTCGACTGATCAGTCACACGCCCGCTCGCATTCTTTGATATGACTCATACGTTTTTCATGTTACGTTATGTCATGTCTTATGTACGCTATATGTTATGATATGTTATGAAATGTACGAACAAGGTTTTAAGATCATCCATGCATGCATGTTTTAACGTATTTTATTACAAGTATGTGCTCGTATGTGACTTTATGTATATATACCTTGTTATTTTAAAATATAGAGCATGCTGAGCCTCTAGGCTCACCAGGTTTAAATGGTGCAGGTGATGACCCTGTTGATTTCATGTCGATCGGTGGTGAGGACCTCTGAGCGTCTGTTGCAGCAGTACCCCGTGACCACTATGATTACCATATTTTGTTATGATACGTTTTTCAGATATTGATTTTTCAGCATGTTAATGTTCAGCACTTCTACTCAGTTGAGTTTTTAAACATATGAATGCTTTCATGTTTTGAAATATTTATTTATTACTGTTTCAAGTATTGTTGAGTCGTATGTACTAAAAGAGTCATCTGTACAGCAAAAACAAGACAAACTAAACCCGCCCTAGGTCACAAGAACCTTCTCTTTTTACTGCTCGTCCCTTCCCCCTTTTTGGCATCACGAATCTCCTTCAGATATTCGACCATTTTAGCAACCTGTGATTTCAATAATTCAAGTTCATCCACAAGGTGTTGTTGGCTATCGGCAAAGTGACGAACCAGACTAGTCTCCAGCTCATCTATCTTGTTGTCGAGCTGTCGCCGGAACTGCGAAGTAGTGTGCTTTGCCACGTATGTATCACGCTTTATCCGTTCGACCTGTAAACCTAGGTAAGATACAGTATCCCTCAAAGATACGAGCTCCTTAACAGTATCGGATTGGGGTTGGGAAACAATGATTCGCTGCGGACCAGCTTGGGTAAAGTATTCTGCTTTATTTCGATGTTATTCTCATCATGTTGCGCAGTATATAAAACCATCTGTAAACCAAAGAGACTGGGACCCTGATGGTCCTTTATTTTCACCTGAAGCGGAAAATTGTACAGAAGAATGTGAACCACTTGGACTTGAATGGGATGAACCACTTTGAGCACGTTGCGCATTTTCCTGCTCTGTTTCTAGATTCGCTCCTTTATGATCCTGGTGCTCACCGTCCTGAGCTTGATGCTCCTCCGCTTTAGCTTGTTGCTCTTCAGAATTCATGGCTTCAGTCTCTTCCACATCTTCAACTGTCCTAACAATCTCTTCTACCTGCCCTTCCTGCTAAGCTGGTTGCTTCGATACCGTTTCTGCTTGTTTTTCTTGAGTTGAAAACTCAATAGCCAGAATCTTTGGCTTCTCCTACTGAGCTGGAGTGGCTCATGTTATCAACAGTTTACGTGCCTGTGAAATCTGAATCACTAATTATTTCTTTGGAAAGTTAATCGGGTTTAGCTTAGACCAGATCCAACATGAGTTGATCTTGGATGGACCAGCTTTGAGCTAGTATTCTTAGTGAATGTACGCTGGCTTGTGCGTGGATTCAGATTTGTTATAGCTTTCATAGAATGGTTAAATATGTTTGGTTGAGCGCTCAAGAATCATGTCGCGAGTTATTCTGGGAGCGCGAAGTTGGGTATTTTGAGTTATAGTGGAGCAACGTCGTTCTGGGAGAAACCAGACTTGAGGGTGGAATCTGGTAGCACTACATGGACCGATTCAGTTTGTAAAGTGGTGTAGACCGATTCCGGGTTGTCCAGACCGGAAGATAGTGTGACATCGTTTCGGGTTACCAGTAGACGTTGGTCAGTGTATGTGTGAGATTTGGTCGTTCGGATCTGGGTCGTGATGCGACGCCATTTAGCGATACGCGTTTATGAACTAGCTTGATTGTTGTTCGATGTCGTTTAGAGGAACCAACTGAGATGTGAGATCTGGATGTGTGAGAGCTGGTTGGTTACAGGAGCTGGATTGCGGTACGACGCCGTTTTGAGAAACCAAATCTGGGTGTGAGCTGCTCGCTCTGAGCGGACTCATGTGCGACATCGTTTGGTAGTAGCGCGCTGGTATAGCGTATGGTCCATATCTGGAGTAGTACTCAGATCTGAGTTGGTATCCGCTGTGAGTCCGGTGTTGACGGTGGCTACTATTGACCAGATTTGGGGAGACTTAAGTTGTATATATGGAGGACTTTGACTGTGGTTTCGCAATTATTTTTCCAGCACTTAGAAGATATTCCTCTCGTGAGTTCGATACTCCAGTTCATCTTAGAACTCTAGTTACTGTTCACCGTGGTGGATTTCCTTCGATTCCCGACGGTAGATGATGCAGATTTGAGCGAGGTTGGTAGCGTTGAATTCCCCTTACTAAGACGCTTCCATTGCTACCTCTTTTGGAGAGCTTTGAGCTAATAGAAGAAGACCGCGAAGAAGCTATAGAGTGTCGTTGTTCGTATACTGGCAGATTGGTTCTTCTGTTCAGGTAATGCTTTGAGTAAGTACTAGATCCTACCTTGTTCTACGTTTAGAGCTAGTTATTGTTAGGAAGTTAGGATAGTGTAACGACTGGACTTTTTCTAACTTAAATTAATAAGTTTTAGGGTTCAAATTGAAAGAATCTAATAATTTTTACGTGGATCGAAACAAACAACATACAAATTTCTGGATTGAATTGCGATAAAATAGAACTTCTATTCATAGAACTGGAAAACAGATCTGTACATATAACTGCATGGAAATTTATACAACGTTCATAGGTACAATTCTGTTCAGATTACATCAAAACATGAAATCGGTAATATGTTATGTTTTGAAAGCTTATAACTATATTTCTGTACAACAAAACACAAGAGAATGAAAACTGAATGGAAGCTCTTGTTTACGATAAATAGAACTGAACACAGAAGTGAAACTGATGTCCACAATAAACACCTCCGATCTGTTCCAGCTCAAACCATCCAGCTCCGTACTGATCATCACCTGCACTCAAGAAAACTAGTGAGCTTAGGGCTCAACAAGTAAATCTGGAATAACAATTACAGGCAATACAAGCATATCAATAACTTTATCTGTACTGTAGTTTAAATCTGAACAAAACGCATACTGAATACGATAATATGGGAAATCTGAAAGCATGACTGCACATGATTGAAAACATTTACTTGCTTTTAAAAGAAAAATAATCTTAACATTTTCTCATAGTTGTGATTAAAATCACCATGTGCTCTGTTCTTATCATTTAATCGAAATATGGTTTAGACACCTGGACATAGGTCAAATTCGTTTGATCAAACTGTCATCTGATATCAGGTCTGTGGAATAAATCACATCTTTTCTTTGAAAGAGATTATAGTTTTCTAACCATAATCCTGGCCCTTTCAATTTGAAGGGGCACACTGGTTCGTCAGCCAGGTCATCACCCTTCCTATATAGACCATATGTTATCTATGCCAATATCTCTTAAACATTTTAATTCTTTAATCTGTCTATATTATCTTTTCTTTCTTTTTCTGTAACTTGCTTTTCTTTCATTTCTTGATCTGAAACAGATCTCTATCAAGTATGGTTCGCTGTTTTAATACCCTTTTTGATGTTCAGGAACTATTGGAATTCATGGGATTTTAATCGAGAAGAAAACTGAAATCAGCTCTGAGTATGAACAATACGCAAGCATACCAACTTTCGGTAGAAAATAAGATCTGGACTGTTTGGTCAACTTAGATTTGGAAAAGTGAACATGACTTAAATGAAAAGTTCAGATTTCGATGGTCAAACGAAGTCGATTCGGACTTGTATTACGAAATCAAATCTCAACATAAAACAGTTCTAAAAGAAAGATATATCGCAAACTCAACATCAGTGTTGGCAAAGAAACAGTTCACGAACCATAACAGTTCCAAGAAAGAATCAGATTTCGAAAGCTTGAAATATCAAAGCTCAGAAGGTTTCCTTAATATGAAGATCGAAAATATCTAAGGAAAACTCCAGAAACAAGAATAACGAAGCTACTTGTAAGCTACTAATGAAATACTGAAGAAAAATCTCGTAAACTGCTTGTGAGATTCTTTGAAGAATATCATAGAAACTCAGGAAGAAACAAGAACGGACATCTTTAAACATTTTAACAACTTTTCTGAATCAAAATCTCTGCAAACACATACTTTCTATTCAAACATATTACTTATTTCTGCATTTCGAAGAACATTAAAACTCAGTTCTCAAACCTTTTAAACTCATATACACATGCAGTAAAAACAATGTATGCTTTCAAGAGTCTAGCAAGAAACAAAGTTTACTTGCCTTAATCTGCGACAAAAATTACAACGATTTTATCTGGCCTGAATCAACACAATCCGATCACTTCCTATAAAACGTTTTGAAATCTTTTGTTCGGTTTTAGTGCAGAGAGCACAGCTTGCGAAAATTGAAAATATTTAAGACTGAAATATGAATGAAGTGTTTCAACGGATTTATATGAAATTTAAATGTCTAATAGTTAAACACGTTTTCTTTAAAAAGTGCTAAAAATACTTAAAAAGTGCTACTAAATTTTAAAAGCAACTATTTATCTGGACAGGCAGGACAGCTCTTGCAACTGGGCCTCAAATCTGATAAATCAACTGTATGAAAGCTGATTTACGATATTATTTCAAATAGATCTCTCAACTCTTTAAACTTTCTAATTGTGGATTTAAATGTTTCTGTGCGTTACAATTCTACCCTCCTTATAGAAATTTCGTCCTCGAAATTTACTTACTTAAACAAATCTGGATAGCTACTTCGCATATCAGCTTCGGCTTCTCAGGTTGCTTCCCTTTCTGAGTGATTTTCCCACTGAATCTTAATCATAGGGATACTTCTATTTCTTAACTTACGATTCTCTCTCGAAAGAATCTTCACTGGAGCTTCTTCGTAGGTCAAATCTGGTGCAAGTTGGATAGGCTCGTACCTAAGCATATGCGAAGGATTCGGAATGTATTTCCTGAGAGCTGATATATGAAATACCTTGTGAATTGCTAACAACTATGGAGGTAAATCTAGACGATAAGCAAAAGTCCCGATTCTTTCCAGTATCTCAAATGGTCCTATATATCTGGGACTCAGCTTTCCCTTTCGCCCAAATCTCATTACACCCTTCATAGGTGCTACTTTCAGAAACACATGATCTCCTACTTCGAAATTTAACTCATAGTGATTGCTATCAGCATAGCTCTTTTGTCTACTCTGTGCCGTTTTCATTCGATCACGTATTCTCTTGATAGCTTCTGAAGTCTGTTCTATAATATCAGGTCCTATCTCTGATCTTTCACCTACATCTTCCCTATGTATCGATGGTCTAAATTTTCTGCCATACAGTGCTTCGTAAGGAGCCATTTCTATTGAAGCCTGATAACTATTGTTGTACGTGAACTCAATTAAGGGCAATTTAGAATCCCAGCTTTCTGCAAAGTCTAATGTACACGCACGAAGCAAATCCTCTAGTGTTTGAATCACTCTTTCCGATTCATTTTGCGGATGGAAAGCTAAACTGAAGGTTAACTTAGTTCCCATGGCTTTATGTAATCTCCTCCAAAACATAGAAGTAAATCTGGGATCTCGATATGATACTATAGAACTTGGAATAGCATGAATTTTCACTATTTCTTTCACATACAGCTCAGCATACTTATTCAGATCATACGTCGTCTTTACTGGTAAGAAGTGAGCTGACTTTAATCTATCAATAATAACCCAAATAGAATTAAATCCATGGATTGTATTTGGTAAACCTACTACAAAATCCATCGCTATATTATCCCATTTCCATACGGGTATAGGGAGTGGTTTTAACATCCCCGTTGGTCTCTGATGCTCTGCTTTTACTCGTTTCATTCCTGGCCACCTTAACAGTTGTTGTAAATCCTTATACATATTCGTTCCTCCTGGGTGAATTGAATACGGAGTGTTATGGGCTTCATTCATAATCTCATTGCGCAAATTATCAATTCGCGGTACCCACAACCTATCCTGGTATTTCACAATTCCTTCTACTTGTAGTATAAAGATATACACCTCTTTCTTCATCTTGATTCTTCCATTTAAGTAGTTGTTCATCCCTCATCTGACCATCTCTAATCCGATCCTTCAATGTAGATTGAATTGTAAGAACAAATGGTCTAGTATCATAAGTTTGTGTAACTACTTCCAACTCAAATCTGTCAATTTCTATCGCTAATGATTTTTGAACTGAAAGCTGAGCTATCCCACAGCTTTTCTACTTAGTGCATCAGCTACTACGTTAGCTCTACCAGGGTGATAGCTAATTACACAATCGTAGTCTTTAACTAATTCGAGCGATCTTCTTTTCCTCATATTAAGCTCCTTCTGGGTAAAGAAATATTTGAGGCTTTTGTAGTCTGTAAAAATTTCGCATTTTTCCCGACAAGGATAGTGTCTCCAAATATTTAATGCGAAAACCACTGCTGCTAATTCAAGGTCATGCGTAGAATAATTCTTTTCATGAGTCTTCAGCTGTCTAGAAGCATAGGCACTCTATTATCTTGCATCAAAACAGCACCCAATCCTATCTTCTATGTATTCGTGTAGATCATAAAATTTCCTTTCCCTGCTGGCAATGTTAACATAGGGGCTTCTATCAACGCCTTCTTTAACCTCTCAAAGCTGGATTGGCATCGTGGAGACCAATCATACTTAGCATCCTTCTTGTTCAATGATGTTAAAGGAACATATATCTTAGAAAATCCTTCTATAAAACGTCGATAATAACATGCGAGACCTAAGAAACTTCGAACCTCTGCTACGCTATTAGGTACAGGCCATTCTTGAACAGCTTCTACTTTGGAGGGATCTACTTCTACTCCATTCTTAGAAATAATATGACCGAGAAACACAATCTTTTCAATCCAGAATTCACATTTACTAAACTTAGCAAACAATTTCTTAGTCCTCAAAATCTGAAGTATCATTCTGAGCTGGTCAGCGTGATCTTCTCTGATCTTAGAGTAAATGAGAATATCATCTATGAAAACAATCACGAATCTATCTAGAAAAGGTTGGAATACTCTATTCCTTAAATCCATAAAGACAAGTGGCGCAATATTTAACCCAAACGGCATCACTAAGAATTCGTAATGGCCATAACGTGTTCTAAAGGCTGTGTTATACACATTTGCATCTTTTACTCTAAGCTGGTGATAACCAGATCTGAGATCGATCTTCGAAAATACAGCAGCTTCTCGGAGTTGGTCGAATATATCATCTATCCTAGGAAGAGAATATTAATTCTTAACGATAAACTTGTTAATTCCCTATAATCTATACACAAACACATACTCCCGTCCTTCTTTTAACAAATAAAACTGGAGCTCCCCACAGCGAAGTACTGGGTCGGATGAAACCTTTATCCAATAAATCTTGGATCTGATCTTTCAATTCTTTCATTTCCTTAGGAGCAAGTCTATAAGGTGGCTTAGAAATTGGTGCAGCTTTGGGTACTAAATCAATAGTGAATTCTAACTCCCGATCTGGAGGCAAACCGGATATGTCATCTGGAAATACGTCAGGAAATTCATTTACTACTTCAACGTCTTCCAATTTAATTTTCTTATCCTCCACTACTGATATAGCACTAACTAGAAATCCTTGATATCCCTTCTTTAAATATTTCTGGGCTTTCAGGGCTTATATCAGCTTTGGAGTTCTATCGAGTCTGCCAGCATGGAATAAGAATGAGCTCTCGCTGGTTGGTCTAACCTCAACAGTTCTTTTTTTTAAATCTATAATTGTTCCATAATTAGTCAACCAATCCATTTATAAAATGTCGAAACCTCACTTCTGCATTTGTCCCTGTCAGAGGAGCAAAGTAGCATCCTCTCTCAAATTTGCGGATATAATCCCGCATTGGCATACCTTCTTGCTTCAGAGTTAAAAACTCATTCTGCAGCTCCTCCCTCACATCCGCTGTGAAGTACTGATCGTAAAACACCAGCTTAAACTCTTCCCAAGTGAGAATTGCCTAATCTACTGTAAATTTGGCCCGTTCCCACCAGATCATTGCATCTCCTCTCGGCATATAAATAGCACACCGAGATCTCTCTTGGTCAGTCAGCTGTAAATAATCTAATATTAATTCTAACGATTTGATCCATCTTTCTTCTATCAGCGGATCTGTCGAACAGATCATTGCATCTCCTCTCGGCATATAAATAGCACACCGAGATCTCTCTTGGTCAGTCAGCTGTAAATAATCTAATATTAATTCTAACGATTTGATCCATCTTTCTTCTATCAGCGGATCTGTCGAACCAGAGAATTCTTGAGGTTGTTATCTTCAAAACCTCTCCTGCAGATCTTCACGGCCAACTATCTTCCTATTGCTTGACCATTTCCGGGATTATTTTGATCAACCGGACGTTTTAGTAATTGGGCCATGCTGGTTAGGACAGGGTTATTTCTATCAGTTTCACCCTCTCCTTCTATGGTACCTCTTCTTCTACCTCTTCCTGCCATTATCTGTATGGGTAACCCAAAACCACCACAATACTAATATGAGAGATTACTGTATGCTAGAACATGAAATAAAACTCACATGATGATAGAAGCGGCTGGCGAGAACTGTCTCAGACTGGAAGAAGTGTTTATCTCAAGACCATGCTCTGAAACCAATTGTAAGGACTGGACTTTTTCTAACTTAAATTAATAAGTTTTTGGGTTCAAATTGAAATAATCTAATAATTTTTACGCGGATCGAAACAAAAAACATAAAAATTTCTTGTTTGAATTGCAATAAAATAGAACTTTCATTCTTAGAACTACAAAACAGATCTGTACATATAACTGCGTGGAAATTCATACAACATTCCAAGGTACAATTCTTCAGATTACATCAAAACAAGAAATCGGTAATCTGTTATGTTTTGAAAGCTTATAACTATATTTTTGTACAACAAAAACAGAAGAGAATGAAAACTCAACGGAAGCTCTTGTTTACGATAAACAGAACTGAACACAGAACTGAAACTGATGTCCACGATAAACACCTCCGATCTGTTCCAGCTCACATCATCCATCTCCCTACTGATCATCACCTGCACTCAAGAAATTTAGTGAGCTTAGGGCTCAACAAGTAAATCTGGAATAACAATTACAGGAAATACAAGCATATCAATAACTTTATCTGTACTGTAGTTCAAATCTGAACAAAACGCATAATGAATACGTTAATCTGGGAAATCTGAAATCATCCTTGCACATGATTGAAAGCATTTACTTGCTTTTAAAAGAAAAATAATCTTAAACATTTTCTTAGAGTCGTGATTAAAATCACCCTATGTTCTGTTCTTATCATTTAATCGAAATATGGCTTAGACACTTGGACATAGGTCAAAGTCGTTTGATCAAACTGTCATCTGATATCAGGTCTGTGGAATAAATCCCATCTTTTCTGTGAAACGGATTATATTTTGCTAACCATAATCCTGGCCCTTTCAATTTGAAGGGCACACTGGTTCGTCGGCCAGGTCCTCACCCTTCCTATATAGACCATATGTTATCTATGCCAATATCTCTTAAAACATTTTATTTCTTTAAATCTGTCTATATTATCTTTTCTTTATTTTCTGTAACTTGCTTTTCTTTCATTTCTTGATCTGAAACTGTCAGGCCCCTTGCTAATCAACAAAGATTAACAATACAATTAAGCACATAATCGCGGAAGCATAAAATAGGGCTTAAAAATTTTTCAAATGTTTGGGCCTGAACAATAAAAACATCATTCAAAATATTAATTCTCAAAATAGGATTTACTCAAAATACCAACAACAGGCAGATAATCAAATAAACTCGAATACAGATCCCCAAAATACATAAAAACTCAGGGCATCCTCTGGTTCAATACATAATATAAATTCACTGGGACTCAACCAAACGTGTATCTACTAGCTGAAGCTCCACTTTGCCTAGCCAGATTGCCTGTAACTCCTGAAATGGGCAACACAGACCAAGAACACAAAAGCAGGAAAAGAAATACGAGGTCAAACCTTAGTACGAAGAGCACCAAGACAACAGAAACTCATAAACATGATGTATATCAAAACATGAATGCATGAGGGTTGTCAAAGAATCAGCCAATCTAGGCCAACGAGTCAACTGGAAAATCAAAGGCGAGCCTCTATACCACGCACAGCTAATCAGCCGGGGAAATCATCGATCCGTGATCTTCAGGGCTGGCCACTAAAATACCCATCACAGCTCGGTGGTATCCAGACACGACCCATCAGTCGGTCACCACTCCGATGATAGCGTTGGACCTTTCAGGCACGACACATCTGTCTGCCGATCACAACGTGGCTCTTTCTCGGGTTCTCAATAAATCATCAGGCTCAATATGTATGCATGTATGCCATGAAATTCAAATCTGATTTCAACATGAACAAATTACGTAAACAGAACATATAAATTCAGGTATGAGCCATAACTTTTCACGTAAAGCACAATAATCACACAAACAGATTCCACAGAGCATCATTCATGCTTCAAATCACTACACGCTTATGCCAAAGCTGTAATCAGAAGCTCAATTCTTACCTCTAATCTCAGTTTCTACCTCAACAGATCTCACCAGGGCACGGCAAACTCAACCTTCTCCAATCTGCTCCTTCGCTGGTCTCGGAAAAAACAGCAGGAACTGCCTGGGAACTCAAATCTGTCAAGAAATCTCATAACTTAGCTCAAATCTGAACTTCTACACCTTACTGCCTACGGTCAGAACTCATATCTGGTTCTACCTATCAATTTGAGTTTTAACAACTAGAACTAAGCTTGAAACAGTAAGAAAACACTTATCCAGAAGCTCAAACGAACTAAGGAATTCTTGTGTCAACTGTCGCAGAATTTCACGAACACCGAGATTCCTTCGCGTTCCTCCTACGCATCGAATCAGGTAGCCTAACTGGTAACAATCGAAAGAGCTAAGCGAGAGGAGCTCAGTGCCACCAGTATTTCTGCAAACAACGGCAGAAATCGACGACAAATCAGAGAAATAGTGCTCGGTGAACAGTAAGGGTTTCGAGGGTATCGAGAAATGAGATAGGAAATACCTAACTGGTAACAATCGAAAGAGCTAAGCGAGAGGAGCTCAGTGCCACCAGTATTTCTGCAAACAACGGCAGAAATCGACGACAAATCAGAGAAATAGTGCTCGGTGAACAGTAAGGGTTTCGAGGGTATCGAGAAATGAGATAGGAAATGTCGGGTTCGAAAAATACGCTAAGTGTCGATCAGCACTTGTATTTAAATCCTTGAATCAATCTTCTGCTCTTAACAACTCAGATCCCATCTTGCAATAAAGCAGGAAACCTAAAATCTGAACCCAGCGCTCACTCATAGCTGGCTCAGCTGTCACAATTCAGACTTCGCTACGCTCCACTAACGCACAACAGCAAACTAAGTCGCGCTAAATAATCAAAATGACGTAGCAGAGCTTCAACATCTGGAACAGATCTCTCTCGCTATCAACATCTGAACAGCGCTAACAACAGCATTCAACTCAGATGTGTTGACCAACACGTTGCAGCTTCTCGCATCCGCGCGCTAACGCTAACAGATGTCTCTCGCTACCCCATATCAGCGCTCGCTAGCTACCCAGCACCGTTGACCCACGTTGACATCTGGTCACGCCATTGAACAGATTTCACCCACTAGCGAGACATATGAAATTGCAAAACGACGAGGCATCACTACTCGCGCCATTCTCTGCTACTCAGATGTCACTCGCTAACACCTCAACTAAGTACTCACATCTGAATACTAACTGGGACCAGATCTCTATCGAAGGACTCAACGAATGAACTCCAATTTCAACACAAATTCGACCAAAATCCTCAAATCTGAAATTCGATAATCCATAACTCCCGATTAATCACCAATTATCGAATCTCAATCCTCACATTATCCCCACCTTAAGAGATTTCGTCCTCGAAATCAAAGGAAAACACAGGGAAGAATCCATCAAAACACTAAAACTAACTAACTCAACTCCATTGTCAAAGCTCAAACAGATGAGACCATTCTTGTCTCATCTTCTCCTCTACCTCCCAGGTAGCTTCTTCCCGACCATGCTTACTCCATTGAACCATCACCAACGGAATTATCTTATTCCTCAATTGCTTCTCCTTCCTATCCAGAATCTGAACTGGATATTCAACATAGCTCAAAGCAGCATCTAGCTCAACTTCATCAGTCCTCAACACATGGGACGGATTTGGCTCATATTTTCTCAACATTGACACATGAAAAACATCATGTATCGCTGGTAATTCATCAGGCAGCTTCAATCTATAAGCCAACTGTCCAATCCTTTCAACAATTTCAAATGGACCAACAAATCTAGGAGCTAACTTGCCCTTAAATCTGAACCTCATAACACTTTTGAAAGGAGAAATCTTAAGGAACACTCGATCACAAACTTCAAATTTCAGAGGTCTGCGTCTTCTGTTAGCATAGCTAGTGAAGAGATCTTGTGCAGCCTTCATTCTACTTCGAATCAACGAAACCTGATCTATAATATGCTGCACAAACTCAGGGGTCGAAAGCTGCTTCTCACCAAATTCATCCCAACATATCGGAGAAATACACTTGCGACCATATAACGCTTCAAATGGATCCATCCCGATAGTCACTTGGTAGCTGTTGTTATAAGAAAACTCAACTAGGGATAAGAATCTTGCCAGCAACCATCAAAATCCATCACAATTTCTCGCAGCATATCTTCT
The DNA here is from genome assembly GCA_001598015.1 of Dorcoceras hygrometricum. NCBI lineage: Eukaryota > Viridiplantae > Streptophyta > Magnoliopsida > Lamiales > Gesneriaceae > Dorcoceras > Dorcoceras hygrometricum. The sequence goes on from KQ995311.1 coordinate 71,123, forward strand.
TAAGTCTGAATGGTTCTCTCAGATTGGCCATCTGTCTGAGGATGATTGGCAGTGCTCATTGCTAATCTTGAACCCATAGCTGCTTGCAAACTCTTCCAGAATCTAGATGTGAATCTTGGATCTCTGTCAGACACTATCGAAACAGGCACTCCATGCAATCTAAACACATGGTCGATGTAAAATCTCACCTTTTTCTTCATCGAACACCTCACATCATAGGGAATGAAATGGGCTAACTTCGAAAGTATATCAATCGCCACCCAAATCGCATCGCATCCCCTACCCGATCGAGGTAAATGAGTCACAAATTCCATGGTGATGTGCTCCCAATTCCACTTAGGCACTTCTAAACTCTGCAACAATCCACCAGGTCTCATCCTTTCGGCCTTGACCTGCTGACATTTCAGACATCGAGCAACAAAACCAGAAATTTCGCTCTTCATGCCTTCCCACCAGTAGTGAGACTTCAAAGAATGGTACATCATTCTCTCGCCCGGATGCACACTGTACCGACTACAATGCGCTTCATTCAAAATAGTCTCCTTCAAATCTATCAGGTTCGGAACCACTAGTCTTCCTCAAAATCTCAGACACCCATCAGAAGCAACAGTCAAATCTTCAGACTGAACATTCCGGGCCTTAATCTTCAATTCATGGATATAGGGATCAGTCCTTTGTGCCTCCCTGATGTTCATCACAGTCTGTGGTTCAACCTGAATAGAAGAAGCGATGAAGTATTGATCACTCTGTTGAAATCGCCAACCAGAAGTACCCAACTACTCATGGACTCTCGAGATACTCAAAGATGTTAGCATCGCAGGCTGGGATTTCCGACTCAAAGCATCGACTACTAAGTTCATCCGCCCAGGCTGATACTGAATCTCGCAATCAAAATCCTTGAGCAACTCCAACCAACGACGCTGTCTCATATTTAGATCTGACTGAGTGAAGATATACTTCAAACTCTTGTGGTAGGTGTACACCACAAATTCCTCACCATACAGGTAGTGACGCCAGATCTTCAAGGCAAAGACTATTGCTGCCAATTCTAAATCATGAACGGGATAAAGTACCCAACTACTCATGGACTCTCGAGATACTCAAAGATGTTAGCATCGCAGGCTGGGATTTCCGACTCAAAGCATCGACTACTAAGTTCATCCGCCCAGGCTGATACTGAATCTCGCAATCAAAATCCTTGAGCAACTCCAACCAACGACGCTGTCTCATATTTAGATCTGACTGAGTGAAGATATACTTCAAACTCTTGTGGTAGGTGTACACCACAAATTCCTCACCATACAGGTAGTGACGCCAGATCTTCAAGGCAAAGACTATTGCTGCCAATTCTAAATCATGAACGGGATATCTCGTCTAATGGGGCTTCAACTGTCAAGACGCATACGCAATCACATACTCGTTCTGCATCAGAACACATCCAAAACCACTCAGAGAAGCATCGGAGCAAACAAAAAAACCTCCAGATCCAGATGGTAAAGCCAACACAGGAGCAGTAGTCAACTTATCCTTAAGCTTTTGAAAGCTCGACTCGCACTCCTCAGTCCAAACAAACTTCCTATCTTTCTGTGTGAGGACTAAAAATCTGTTAAGTATGATTTAATGGCTAATCAGATTTTGGATTTAGATTTGTCACGGAAACTGTGATTTCTGGGTGCTCAGATTTAGACGTAGAGTGATCAGCAGTGAGAAGTTGGTTATCGAGTGAGATCTGCATCGAATTTGGAGTTCGTAGTTGCATTTTCCTGTCGGGAAATGATTCCACTAGCATTTAAAACGTGAGGATCACCGCTGGGAGAAGCTAGGCCAGCAACGCCTTTGCACGAGAATTAGCGGGCGTTCAGATGTTGCCTAACGTGTTTCAGTAGCGGGTGTTGATACGTCGCCGTTTGGATTAGTTGGAACGACAACGTTTTGGATTAGAGAATAAGGCAACAGAGAGTTGCGTGAGCATTCAGATGTTGGTATTCAACAGTAGCACGAACAGATGTCAACGCTAGTAAACTCAGCAGTGAGAGTGTAGCGAGATGCAGCTGTTAGCGTTAGCGCGCGGGCATGAGAATTTGTTGTGTGTTAGTCAACAGCTGAGTTGACCGCTGGTTGTTAGCGCTATTCAGATGTTGCTAGCGATAGATCTGTTTCAGCAGTAGAAGCTATGCTACGTCGTTTTGATTAGTTGGTGCGGCGTCGTTTGCTATATGAGTTAGTAGAGTGTTTAGATGTTTGTATTGTTTCAGCAGTCAGCAAAAGCTGGAGTCATCTTTGAGAGGAATTTTGCCTTAGTATAAGCAGAGATCTGAATTTCTTAGAACAGCAGTGGTTCAAGGATTTTTATAACAAGTGTTGCTCAACACTTAGCGTATTTTGAACCCGATATTTCTCATCATTTCTCCAGTAAACCCTCGATAGTTACTGTTCATTCAAACACTTCTCCGATAAATTGTCGTGGATTTCCGCCGTTGGTTGGAGCGAGACTGGTGGCATTGAGCTCGTCTTGAGTAGCTCTTTTGATTGATACAAGTTAGGTGGCCTGAGTCGACGCTGGAGAGGAACGCGAAGTAGCAGTGTTGATCAAACGTTTTTGTGAAGCTAGACCCAAGAGTTCTTCAGCTCTCTTGAGCTTTTGGGTAAGTAATTTCGGCTGTTTTAAGCTTAGTTCTAGCTGTTAGAAGCTGCTTCGATAGGTAGAACCAGATTTGAGTTCTGACCGTAGGTAGTATGCTTTAGAAATTCAGCTGTGAACTAAGATATGAGATTCCTTAACAGATTTGAGCTCCAGGGAAGTCCCTGCTGCATTGAACGTGACCAGCGAGGTAGAAATTTTGAGCAGGCTGTAATTTCTGTGCCTGGTGAGATCTTTTGAGGTAGCGTACTGAGAATTGAAGGTACAAGTTGAGCTTTTGTTAACAGCTTGAACATTGCGTGCTAGTATTTGAGGCATGAAATTTGTGCTATGTGATTTCTATGTTTACGTGAACAACTTGATTGAATTGATATGTCCTGTTTACGTATTATATGCATGTTGAAATCAGATTTGAATTTCATGGCATTCATGCATACATATTGAGCCTTTGATCGATTGAGACCTGAGATAGAGCCACGTTGTGACCGGCCGACAGATGTATCGTGCCTGAAAGGTACAACGCTATCAACGGAGTGGTGACCGACTGATTGGTCATGTCTGAATACCACCGAGATGTGATGGCTGACGGGCCTGAAGATCACGGACCGATGATTTTCCCGGTTGATACACTGGGCAGGTATAGAGGCTCGATTGAGATTACTGCCAGCTGATTAGCAGGCCTTGTTGACCGATGTTCTTTGACAGCCACATGCATTCATGACTTAGAATACTGCATGTTTATGATTTGCTGTTATATTAGTGCTCATTCGTACTGAGGCTTGACCTCGTATTCTTTTCCTGCTTTTGTATTGTTCGGGTCTGTGTTGCCCATTTGTAGGATCTTCATGTAACCAAGCTGGACAGACTGGAACCCCAGCTGGTCGATCCCCATTTCCTTGAAGTCCCAGTTATTTTACTATGTATTGATCCAGGGGATGCCCTGAGGTTATATGTATTTGGGGGATCGTTGTTGATTTGATTTATGATTACCTGTTGTTGTATGGCTTTTGATTTAATTCGTATTTTGATTATGACTATTTTGAAGGTTGTTTTATTGGTTCAGGCCCAACTTTATTTCGAAAATTTTTAGCCCTATTTTATGCTTCCGTGTTTATGTGCTTAATTGTTCTATTAATTGTTGTTACTTAGCACAGGGCCTGACACTTTTGGTATCAGAGCTTAAACTGGGATAAGATCATTTTCCTTTGATCACACTCGAGTCTAGGCATAGAGTTTCAATTTGATTTTGATTGACTCTGTGGCTTATGTGATTATCTAACTTGTCACAGTGATTATCTGCTGTTAGTTCTTACCTTGAGATTTCATTAGATGCTGCCGAGGAGAGGTAGAGGTAGGACTGCTAGACGTTCCGCTGAGGAGTCTAGGGCCTCGTATAGTGATGAGGGTGTAATGCCCGAAATAATTAAGAAGAGATTTGTAAATAATCGATTTTGATAAAGCTTGATTATGAGCTCGGATTTCTTCTGGAAGTGTTGGGTGATTGAAGAACTTGGTATCGCGAAATTCACTAAGTACGGGAACCAGACGAAGCGACCAGCCGAAACGAGTTGATAAAATCATTCAGCAGCAGGTTACTGTAGCAAAGTCAATGCGGGTCAATGCTACTGTAGCTTGCGACTGGTTGAATTTGGAATTCCAGACATTGCGCTTAAGTCTCATTGCAGCTGGAATCAGACGCACGAACACTAGGATCCACGAGGAAGCGCCACGTGTTGGTTACTGTTACGCACGTTGGAACCAGCAGCAAGAGTTCTTTGTGTATCTGCTGGTTTATGGATGTGTCGACTAGTTTTGATGACGTAGTTGCGACGTCGATGTTTTGAGGTTAAACGTGAACCAGTCGAGAAATTTGGAATCCAGCCGAGAGAGTAATGTGACATCGTTTTGACTTATGAACAGGAACCCTGATACGATGTCGTTTTGTAGGACTTAGCGACCAGACGAGGGATCGGAAAACAGTTGATGGTTTGTTGTATCTGCTGGTTACTCAGTCGAGGGAACAATGCGACACCGTTTCGATTATGAAACAGGAACTCTCGATACGATATCATTTTGAATAGAATCAGCCGTTGGAATAGGAGAGCGACCAGCTGTTGGTTTCTTTTAGATAAAGGTAGTACCAGCTGATGACATGTTACGACGTCGTTGGAATTAATTGTAACGACATCGTTTTGATTTTTGAAGTGTTGCGACTGGATTCTTGTTGCGACTGGATATCGTTGCGACTGGATATCATTGCGACTGGAGTCTTGTTGCGACTGTATATCGTTGCGACTGGATTCTTGTTGTGACTGGTTATGACAGAAAGAAATATGCTACGACTGAGCGTTGCGTCTGCCTATCATTTTGAATAGAATCAGCCGTTGGAATAGGAGAGCGACCAGCTGTTGGTTTCTTTTAGATAAAGGTAGTACCAGCTGATGACATGTTACGACGTCGTTGGAATTAATTGTAACGACATCGTTTTGATTTTTGAAGTGTTGCGACTGGATTCTTGTTGCGACTGGATATCGTTGCGACTGGATATCATTGCGACTGGAGTCTTGTTGCGACTGTATATCGTTGCGACTGGATTCTTGTTGTGACTGGTTATGACAAGAAAGAAATATGCTACGACTGAGCGTTGCGTCTGCCTAATAACAAGAGAACGTTAAGTCCAGTCGAGGGAATGACATATGATTGTTTCGAACAGCGACTAAGGAAGATAAACAACAGTTGAGGAATCTGTTTAACGTTATCCACCTTCGAAGCGGTGGGAGTATATCCTGTTTTAATACTCAGCATGACACGTGGAATTCATACCAATTGCGTTGGAAATTTCACCAGAACCAGAGACCTTCACTTATAAATAAGAGTGACTTCGAAATATTGATAACATCTTGATTACAGATATCAATTTGTGATTCTACGAATATCTCAGGAAGTGCTGAATAGAACGTAAGAACACTGAGTGAAGTACTTTGAAAACAGAGGAACGAAGGTATAATTTGACAGAAGAGTATAATCTGACAGAAGAGTCAGGATTAGATTACTCAGGAATGATATTTCTTGAGTATCCCGCTGAAATCACATACATGTTTGATTACCGTTCTTGATTTAAGCAGAGGAACGAAGGTATAATTTGACAGAAGAGTATAATCTGACAGAAGAGTCAGGATTAGATTACTCAGGAATGATATTTCTTGAGTATCCCGCTGAAATCACATACATGTTTGATTACCGTTCTTGATTTAAGCAGAGGAACGAAGGTATAATTTGACAGAAGAGTATAATCTGACAGAAGAGTCAGGATTAGATTACTCAGGAATGATATTTCTTGAGTATCCCGCTGAAATCACATACATGTTTGATTACCGTTCTTGATTTAAGCAGAGGAACGAAGGTATAATTTGACAGAAGAGTATAATCTGACAGAAGAGTCAGGATTAGATTACTCAGGAATGATATTTCTTGAGTATCCCGCTGAAATCACATACATGTTTGATTACCGTTCTTGATTTAAGCAGAGGAACGAAGGTATAATTTGACAGAAGAGTATAATCTGACAGAAGAGTCAGGATTAGATTACTCAGGAATGATATTTCTTGAGTATCCCGCTGAAATCACATACATGTTTGATTACCGTTCTTGATTTAAGCAGAGGAACGAAGGTATAATTTGACAGAAGAGTATAATCTGACAGAAGAGTCAGGATTAGATTACTCAGGAATGATATTTCTTGAGTATCCCGCTGAAATCACATACATGTTTGATTACCGTTCTTGATTTAAGCAGAGGAACGAAGGTATAATTTGACAGAAGAGTATAATCTGACAGAAGAGTCAGGATTAGATTACTCAGGAATGATATTTCTTGAGTATCCCGCTGAAATCACATACATGTTTGATTACCGTTCTTGATTTAAGCAGAGGAACGAAGGTATAATTTGACAGAAGAGTATAATCTGACAGAAGAGTCAGGATTAGATTACTCAGGAATGATATTTCTTGAGTATCCCGCTGAAATCACATACATGTTTGATTACAGTTAGTCTTAGCAAGGTTTCAGCGGACGAATCCCCCTACATTCGCGAGAGCTGAAGGAGGTTTGATGGCCGAGGGTTGGCTAGTTCAGATGGAAGAATTGTTTGATACTTTGGAGTACGCTCCTGAGAAGAGGTTGAAGCTAGCGGTGTTGCAGTTGAGAGATAAGCGCAGCGCTGGTGGAGAGGTACTTTCCGTATCATGCGTGAGAGTGGGGTAGTGATTACTTGGGAGAGCTTCTGTGCAGCGTTCCGACAGGAGTACACCCCAGAGTCCTACTACAACAGTCGTGAGCGAGAGTTCGACAACCTGAAGCAAGGTAATATGAAGGTGTCCGAGTATGCCAGACAGTTCTCTTCGCTTTTGATGTATGTTCCCCATGTAGCTAACCAGGAGAGAACTAAGAGGAACAAGTTTCTGAAGGGCTTGAGGCCTGATTTGTTCCGGATGGTGTTGTCTGGTTCACCTGCGACGTATGCAGAGGCCGTGGATAGGGCTGTAGATATTGAGGAGAGTTTGTTAGAGGCACAGGCTCTGGTTCAGCCGTCGGTGGGGCGCACTTTTCAACCGGTGCAAGATGTCACGCAATCGTTTCAGTCGCATCAAGGGTCGCAGCAATCTAATCGTCAGAGGTTCAAGCCGTGAGGCAAACAGTTTAGGAAGAAGGCACATTCGAGTTCCTCTGGTTCTCTGAGTTCTGGTGGCAGTAGTTGTGGTGGTGCGTTTTGTGGACAGTGCGGAGGAAAGCATGAGACTTTGCAGTGTCGTGGAGTTCGAGGTCTTTGTCATCTTTGTGGACAATCGGGACATTATGCTACAGCGTGTCCTTTGATGGGAGGGCAGTATTTGATTCAGTCGCAGCAAGGTTCCGCTGGTGGTTCTTCGCAGCGACAGCAACCTTTTGTTCCGTCCCAACGTTCAGGATTCCAACCTCGTGAGCCTTCTAGGTTTGGAGTACCCTTGAGACCTCAGTTTCTGGTACCGCAGCAGGCCCAGGCGAATGCCTTGACGAGAGAGCAGGCTGATGAGATACCTACGGGAGTGATTCAAGGTACATGCCTTATCTTTGATTTTCCTGCACGAGTTTTGATTGACACTGTAGCATCACACTCCTTCATTTCTGAGTTGTTTGTGTATGAGCGTGGGTTGATTTATTTCCCATTGTGTGATGTTGTCTCCGTGTCCACCCCTGCTGGTGTGAGTCTGTTGTCCCAAGAGGTGGTGTTTAATGCTTGATTAGATTTGATGAGCATGTTTTGATGACCCATCTGATTGTTTTGGGAATTCGAGATTTTGATTGCATTTTGGGTATGGATGTGCTGACTGAGAATAGAGCGACCGTTGATTATTTCCATGGTGTGGTGAGGTTTAGGTCTCGATCTGGAGAGAAATGGGAGTTCTACGGTGCTGATTCGCGACCTAAGATTCCTATGGTGTCAGCCATGGAGATTTTTAGTTTGTTGTCGCTAGAGAATTCAGGGTTTATGATCTATGCCCTAGATGTTTCCCGTGAGTCTAGAGTGAAGTTGAGCGATGTTTCGATTGCTCAAGAGTTCCCAGATGTGTTTCCAGATGAGATTCCTGGATTTCCTCCGATAAGAGAGCTCGACTTCAGTATTGAGTTGGTGTCTGGTACAGCCCCGATTTCTAGAGATCCGTATCTATTGGCGCCAGCAGAGTTGAAAGAACTCAAGGATCAGTTGAGAGATCTTCTTGAGAAAGGCTTCATTAGAACGAGTATATCGCCTTGGGGAGCTCCGATTCTGTTTGTGAAGAAGAAATATGGATCTATGAGTATGTGCGTTGATTTTCGGCAGTTGAACAAAGCGACAGTGAAGAACAAGTATCCGTTGCCAAGGATTGATGACTTGTTCGATCAGTTGCAAGGATCGTCCGTGTACTCGAAGATTGATTTGCGATATGGCTATCATCAGTTGCGGATTAGAGACGCTGATGTAGCGAAGACAGATTTCCAAATGAGATATGGGCATTATGAGTTTCTTGTGATGACGTTTGGATTCACGAATGCTCCTGCTGTGTTCATGGATTTGATGAATCACGTCTTTAGCGAGTACATTGATCGATTCGTGATTGTCTTCATAGACGACATCTTGGTGTATTCGAGGAGTTTCAGAGAGCATAAAGAGCACTTGAGGCTAGTGTTGCAGAGACTGAGAGACTCGAAATTGTATGCCAAGTTCAGCAAGTGTGAATTTTGGCTAGACAGAGTTATTTTCTTGGGTCATGTGATTTCAGCGCAAGGAATTTCTGTGGATCATATTAAGGTCGAAGCAGTTCTTAACTGGGAGCGACCTAGGAATGTTTACAAGATCCGTAGTTTCTTGGGATTGGCTGGCTATTATAGGCGTTTCATTGAGAAGTTTTCTTCGATAGCCAGGCCGATGACTCAGTTGACCCAGAAGGATAGGAAGTTTGTTTGGACTGATGAGTGTGAGTCGAGTTTCCAGATGCTGAAGGAGAAGTTGACTACTGCTCCTGTTTTGTCCTTGCCATTGGGTTCTGGAGGATTTGTGGTGTGCTCCGATGCTTCTTTGAGTGGTTTAGGATGTGTTTTGATGCAGAACGGGTACGTGATTGCGTATGCATCTCGACAGGTGAAGCCTCATGAGAAGAGATACCCCGTTCATGATTTAGAGTTGGCTGCGATTATTTTTGCCTTGAAGATATGGCGACAATATTTGTATGGTGAGGAGTTTGTGGTATACACCGACCACAAGAGTTTGAAGTATATCTTCACCCAGTCAGATTTGAATATGAGGCAACGTCATTGGATGGAGTTGCTTAAGGATTTTGATTGCGAGATACAGTATCAACCTGGGCGGATGAACTTGGTAGCCGATGCTTTGAGTAGGAAAGAACAGCCTACGATGCTAACATCCTTGAGTATCTCGAGAGTCCACGAGCAGTTGAGTACTTCTGGTTGGTGATTCCGGCCGAGTGATCAGTACTTCATAGTTTCTTCGATTCAGGTTGAACCGTATATTGTGATTAATATCAGAGAGGCGCAGAGGACTGATCCGTATATCCATGAGTTGAGGATTAAGGCCCAGAATGGTCAGTATGATGATTTCTCTGTTGCTTCTGATGGGTGTTTGAGATTTAGAGGAAGATTGGTGGTTCCGAACTTGATTGATTTGAAAGAGACTATTCTGAATGAAGCGCATTGTATTCGATATAGCGTGCATCCGGGGGAGAAGAAGATGTACCATGCTTTGAAGTCTCCCTACTGGTGGGAAGGCATAAAGAGCGACATTTCTGGTTTTGTTGCTCGATGTTTGAATTGCCAGCAGGTCAAGGTTGAGAGGATGAGACCCGATGGATTGTTGCTGTGAGGCTATCTGCTCACAATTAATCTTCTAATATCATCTTATGGGCGTTTAATTAGCGTTTAATCTAACTTCGAATTTAAGTGGTGAAATCTGGAAGTTATTTTTTTTCTTTTTTTATTTTAAGTTGGTCCCAAAAGCTGTTCCTTGGTAACAATACAACATACGTTTGCGCTACAGGAACTTATTTATTTATAAATGGAGCAAACCCGTACAATATTTATTACATGTTACGTTGCTAATACAAAAGCTGACCAGCAGTAGCAAAATCAGATTTCATGCTAACGCTAACTATATCAAAACTATGCTATCAGCAGATGTCTAGTATTTCTTCTTATTTGTTGCTCTTCGTCTAGGTAGCCATCTTTCACTACCCGTGCCCAATTTAATTCAGCTCTCGCCTACCTGTTGTCATGCACACATACAAAACAAAACAACAGCTGGATAAACTCCGGTGAGAATCATCTCAGTATAATCAACAGATAAACAATAAAACAATTAAACATATATCAATCGATATCAATTCTACGATGCAATGCAATGAATCTATCTCAATTCTTCGTTTCAGAATTGATTCCATTTCACATAAACGCCATCAAGATTCGTATACGATCTTGACATGGATACCCATCTATCGAAGTTAACTCAAACTCCGACAATCAGGTCATCTCAGTCCTGGGCATTAGAATCAATTCAATTCTCTTCGTGTTATGCAATATCATGCAAACATAAAAGATCCACTACCTGTGATGGATCAACACATAAAACTCAAGTTCTAAATCAAGAACAGAAACTACAGAGTGTGATTTCATCGGGATAACTCAAGAAATACCATTCCTGAGTAATCTAATCCTTGACTCTCACTGTCAAATTCGTTATTCTCAGTTCAATTCTTCTAATATTGCTTCGGCTTTCTTGCAATTGTTCCCAGTAACTCACAGAGTCAAATAGCAAGAGTTACAAGTATTTCGAATTCAATCCTATTTATAGGAAAATATCTCTGTTGTCTGCAGCATTTCCAATGTGTTCAATTCAAATTCCATGTGTCATGCTGAGTATTGATCTATCGATATAGGATAAACTCCCACCGCTTCGAAACCCAGCTTCTTCGATCAGTTCTTATAGCGTATCAACTGTTCTTTGTGATACAGAGCAATTCTCGTGACTGATACTAACAATTCTCACGACTAGAAACTATATTCAGTTGTTGTGATATTCAGTTGAAACAGAACCAGCTTTCACAACCAGTCGCAATATAACCAGCTTTCTCAACCAGATGTCATAACTAAACATAATAACCAGTCGCTGTATTTCAATATCAAAACGACGCCGTAACAAACCAACAGCTGATTCCAGATCTCTACTGAAATAACTCAACAGCTGGTTTCATTAAAGAACTTCATCGATTGGTCCCGCTAACTAATTCAAACGACGTCGTATCGTGGTTCCTGTTTCATAAATCAAAACGACGTCGCGTGTTCCCACGACTGGTTAAACCAGCAGACACAACAAACCCTCGACTGGTTTCAAGTCCAAAACTGGACAATCAGTCGTTGCATCAAAACGCTGCGTTCTAACTAATTCAAACGACATCGCATAACTGACGTCATCAAATCTGGTTGCTAACTCTCTCGCAAAACCAGCTGCAAGATACAGTAGGGTTGACGGGCGTTGACATCTGGAATCAACTACGCGCATCGACTGGATCTATAGTGTTATCAAAACGATATCGTTTCACCATATACTTGCGTCAATTCACGCAACGCACCAGAATTCATCCTAAACGTCAGCGTTTTACTTCCAATTGCTACGAAACCAACTCAGCCTTCAAATCTCAACAAGATTCCACCAGTCGACTAGTTCTTCGACCCAGCAACTGGTCATCCAGTCGAAAGCCAAATCTTCATAATTCCACTATTGATGTTTCCTGCTACGACTGGTTTCCTCCTCAAACTACAATAACCCGTCGTCTGGAACTCTAAATTTATTAATTCTCGATATAATAATCTTGGGAATTACATTTCTCCCCCTCTAAGATATGAGTTCGTCCCCGAACTCGTCAGCAGTTTCTACATGCACACAAGAATAAGGAGATAACAGAATCTAAATAAGAACTACCTCATTGGAAAAGATAAGGAAATTGTTGTTTCATATCTTCTTCAACTTCCCATGTAGCTTCTTCAACTCCATGTCGATTCCATTGGATCTTCACCAATGGAATAATCGTCGTTCAAAGTTGTTTTTCTTTTCGATCAAGAATCTGTATCGGTTGCTCAAAATAACTCAAAGTCTCATCGAGTTCAGCTTCTTCAGCAGGAATAACATGAGATACATCAGGTAGATATTTCCTTAGCATCGATACATGAAAGACATCATGTATACCAACCAACAATGGAGGTAAGGCAAGTCGATAAGCAAGATCGCCTATCTTCTCAAGAATTTCATAAGGACCAATGAAATTTTCCTCGTTTACCAAATCTGATCGTACCCCTAAAAGGAGAAATTTTCAAAAATACTCTGTCCCCTGTTCCAAAACTCAAAGTCCTACGTCTGGTATTAGCATATTTCGCTTGCCTATGCTGCGCAGTTCTCATCTTCTGCTGAATCAACTTCACTTTCTAAGTCATTTCTCTAATCAAATCTGGTCCCAATTTAGGTACCTCCAATACATCATCCCAATATAATGGTGAACGACATTTCTTCCATACAACTCTTCAAACGGAGCCATTTCAATACTGGTTTGATAGTTGTTGTTGTATGAAAATTCCACCAATGGTAATGAATCTTGCCATGAAATACCAAAGTCCAATACTACTGCTCTAAGCATATCCTCAAGAGTTTGAATTGTTCTTTCAGATTTCCCATCGGTTTGAGGATGATATGCAGTGCTTAGATGTAGTTTTGTACCCAAAACTTGTTGCAAACTACTCCAAAAATGTGAAGTAAATCGTGGATCTCTATCAGAAACAATGGATTTTGGCACACCATGAAGTCTGACCACTTCTTTAATGTAGAGATCTGTCATTTGATCATGTCAATAGGTCATTCGATAAGGAATAAAACAGGCAGATTTTTTCAACCTATCGATAATTACCCAAATAGCATCGCAAACTTTGGTAATTTTGTTAAAAATCCATAGAAATGTGATCCCACTTCCATTCAGGAATTGACAGATTTTGTAATAATCCAGCAGGTTTCTTCCTTTCAGCTTTCACCTGTTGGCAATTTAAACACTTCGAAACAAAATAGTCACATCAGACTTCATTTGTTTCCAGCAGTACTGTTTCTTCAAATCGTTGTACATCTTCCTACTTCCAGGATGCACACTGAATCTACTTCTATGGGCTTCATTCAAAATCTGGTGTCTTAATTCTGGAATATCTGGAATAACAAATTTGTTATTCACATATAAAATATCATCAGCATCCACTCGATATTCCGATGAATGTCCAGATTTGACCATCTCAACAGATCTCTGTATATTCAAATCTTTCTTCTGTGCTTCTTTAATTCTAATCAACAATTCAGGTTCCGCACTGATAGCACAAATTCTCATCGGCTTCACCTCTGTTTCAAACGAATATCCAGAAATACAGCAATCTTCTATCAAACTAGATACACCCATCGTGGTCAAAGACAACGCACAAATCTTTCTACTCAGAGCATCAGCTACTGCATTGGATTTCCCTGGATAATATTTGATTTAACAATCAAAATCTTTCAATAAATCCAGCCATCTTCGCTGCCTCATATTCAATTCATACTGCGAAAACAAATACTTCAAACTCTTGTGATCAGAAAAGATCTCAAATTTCTCACCATATAGATAATGTCGCCATATCTTTAGTGCAAACACAATGGCTGCCAGTTCAAGATCATGAATTGGATATCGGCTTTCATGTGTTTTTAGCTTTCTCGAGGCGTATGCAATCACATGTCCTAGTTGCATCAAAACACATCCCAATCCTTGGTGAGAAGCATCACAATACACCACAAAATCCCCAGTACCTGAAGGAATTGTCAACACTGGTGCGGTAGTTAATCTTTTCTTCAATTCAAGAAAACTGTTTTCACAAGCCTCTGACCAAATAAACGGTGCATTCTTCTGTGTCAATTGAGTTATAGGCTTTGAAATACTCGAGAAATCCTGGATAAACCGTCGATAATACCCTGCAAGACCCATAAAACTTCGAATTTCTGGCACAGATGTTGGTCTAGGCCAATTAATCACAGCTTCTATCTTGCTTGGATCAACAGAAATACCATCTCCAGAAATGAAATGGCCAAGAAAGATCACCTTTCGCAACCAAAACTCACATTTCGATAGTTTAGCATATAATTTCTCATCTCTCAGAGTTTGCAAAACTGTCCTAAGATGGTTTGCATGATCGCACATATTCTTAGAATAGATCAGAATGTCATCAATAAATATGATCACAAAATCATCAAGATATCTCTGAAATTCCCTGTTCATCAAACTCATAAACACTGCCGGAGCATTTGTCAATCCAAACGGCAAACGATGAACTCATAGTGACCATACCTCGTTCGAAATACAGTTTTCGATATGTCCTAATCTCTTACTCTCAATTGATGATATCCAGATCTCAGATCAATCTTTGAGTATACTGACGAACCATGCAACTGATCAAATAAATCATCTATTCGTGGTAAAGGATATTTATTCTTTACCGTTGCTTTGTTTAATTTCCAGTAGTCAATCATAACCTCATTGATCCATCTTTCTTTCTCACAAATAATACTGGAGCGCCCCAAGGGGAAACACTTGGTCTAATGTACCCTTTGGCCAGAAGATCTTCCAGCTGCTCCTTCAATTCCTTCAACTCAATTGGGGCCATTCGGTACGGTGCTTTGGATATCGGTTGTGTACCTGGCATCAATTCAATACTGAAATCTACCTATCGATATGGAGGCAATCCTGGAATCTCATCAGGAAAGACATCAGCAAACTCACAAACTACTCGTATATCAACCAGCTTCGGGCTATTCTTCATTACATCTATTGCATAAATCAAGAATCCCTCTGATCCTTTCTATAATAATTTAGTCATAGAAACCACAGAAATTAAAGGAATTCTGGCTCGTGATCCCTTACCATAAAACTTTCATTCATCAGCTTTCTCGGGTTTAAGTCGCACCACTTTCTGAAAACAATCTACTATTGCCCTGTACTTGGTAAACATGTCTATGCCAATAATACAATCGAAATCAGACAACCCAAGAACAATGCAATCAATCTCAATCTCATGACCCTCAAACTGTATTAAACAATTCTTAACAGCTCTTATTGATAACATACCCCTTCCCAAAGGTGAAGAAATTGATACTATCTCAGTCAAGGATTCAATGGGCAACGAATGTGATGCAACAAAGTGCTCAGAAATAAAGGTATGTGAAGCACGAGTATCAATTAGTACATAAGCAGGATAACCACAGAGATAGCAATTACCTTCAATCACATCATCAGGGGCTGCCTGTGCTTGCTCTTCAATCAATGCAAACACCCGTGCTTGCTGTTCAGGAGGTTGACTCACTGTTTGGCTTCCTCCTTGCCTATTCTGTTGTTGTTTCTGAGGTTGGAACGAATGTACAGAGGAGGCTTGCCTTTCTGGCAGTGACATTGATCTTGTTGCCCCTGTATTTTGTGAATTTCCAGAACCTCGTTGAGGACAAATTCTTGCAAAATGTCCAGGTTGATTACAAATGCGGCAAAGGCCAAACACTCCTCTACACTGTTCCGTATTGTGTCTGCCTCCACATTTGGTGCAATTATCACCAAATGTCTGTCCAACTCTCTGTTGTTTGGATTCGTTTGAACTAGAAGAACTACTAGTTCCTGCACGTTTGAATTGTTTTCCTTTTCCCTTAAAGAAGTTTTTCTTTCCACTACCGCTGCTTCCAGCATCAAAACGAGGGGGTAGCGGAATCTGTGGGTTCTCTTGTGTTGATTTGGCTGCTGACGGCACAAATTGTGCTCTTCGTTGCCTTAACAATCCAGCTTCTGCTCCTTTTGCGCGATTCAACGCATCGGCAAAAGTATCTGGTCGGCCAGTGTTCACCAAAGTGAACACATCAGGATTCAATCCATTAATAAACTGATCAGCTTGTGCTTCATCGCTGATAGCAACAACGTTTGGAGCAAATTTAAGCAAACTAGTAAATTTAGCAACATATTCTTCAATATTCAACTTCCCTTGTCTCAAGTTTGCAAACTCTGCTCCTTTATCCTTTCGATACGAAAAGGGGAAGAATCTTTGGTAGAAAGCTGTTCGAAATACTGCCCAAGTAATCACAGTACCCTGATTTTCAAGCGCTTTCTTTGTTGCTATCCACCAGCTTTTACCAAGACCATGCAACTGGTGTACTATCAATTTCACCCAACGATCATCGGTATAATCAAGTGCTTCAAATAACTGTTCTATGTCTTCCAACCAGTTCTCACAGTCTATAGCATTTTCTGTCCCTGTCAAAGTTGGTGGTTTAAAGGACTGAAATCGTTTCAACAAGGTTTCCATCGGAGTAGCAGCTGCATTCAACATCTCAGTTGATGTAATACCCTGCTCTGTTCGTGGAATATTTCCTGTCTGCCTGGTAGTTGTTCTTCCAGGAGGCATATCTAAAAATCAGAGATATTTATTCACAATTCATCATCATATCAATAACAAATCTCAGTCCCTCCTCAGATTAGCACACATCAATGTGCTACTTCTCAAGAGATCGAGTGCTGATTCATACTTCATTCAATACATGCTACAAATCACTTCGAAGAGCATGTATCTTGCACAATTCGTCGGTATACTCTTACCATTTATTCACAGTTATCAAGTGATATAAATTCAAAACAGTAAGACATATACCATGCAAGCATGAAATAAATCGATCAGGAAGACTCATTCTACCCCACTCATCTAGGTTAATAACTTAATGGTTTAGTGGGCTCTGATACCACCTGTTGTGAGGCTCTCTGCTCACAATTAATCTTCTAATCTCATCTTATGGGCGTTTAATTAGCGTTTAATCTAACTTCGAATTTAAGTGGTGAAATCTGGAAGTAATATTTTTTTTAAGTTGGTCCCAAAAGCTGATCTTGGGTAACAATACAGAACTACGTTTGCGCTTCAAACACTATTTATTTATAAACAGAACAAACCAGTACAAATAGTTATTACATGCTACGTCTGCTAATACAAAAGCTGACCAGCAGTAGCAAAACCAGATTTCATGCTAGCGCTAACTATATCAAAACTATGCTATCAGCAGATGTATAGTAGTTCTTCTTATTTTTTGCTCTTCATCTAGGTAGCCAGCTTTCACTACCCGTGCCCAATTTAATTCAGCTCTCGCCTACCTGTTGTCATGCACACATACAAAACAAAACAACAGCCGGATAAAATCCGGTGAGAATCATCTCAGTATAATCAACAGATAAGCAATAAAACAATTAAAAATATATCAATCGATATCAATTCTACGATGCAATGCAATGAATCTATCTCAATTCTTCGTTTCAGAATTGATTCCATTTCACATCAACGCCATCAAGATTCGTATACGATCTTGACATGGATATCCATCTATCGAAGTTAACTCAAACTCCGACAATCAGGTCATCTCAGTCCTGGGCATTAGAATAAATTCAATTCTCTTCGTGTTATGCAATATCATGCAAACATAAAGATCCACTACCTGTGATGGATCAACACATAAAACTCCAGTTCTAAATCAAGAACAGAAACTACAGAGTATGTGATTTCATCGGGATAACTCAAG
>KQ995311.1:112472-130125 GCA_001598015.1 Dorcoceras hygrometricum
TGAGTCAGAGGCCTGGCTATTGAGGAGAACTTCTCGATAAAACGCCTGTAATAGCCAGCAAATCCCAAGAAGCTGCGGATCTCGGAAACGTTCCTAGGTCTCTCCCAATTAAGAACTGCTTCAACCTTACTCGGATCCATCGAAATCCCTTGCGCGGAAATCACATGACCCAAAAAGAAAATTCGATCAAGCCAAAATTCGCACTTGCTGAACTTGGCGTACAACTGCGAGTCTCTCAATCTCTGCAACACCAATCTGAGATGCTCCTTATGCTCTCTCATGCTCCTCGAATAAACCAGGATGTCAGCTATGAAGACAATCACAAACCAATCGATGTACCCACTAAAGACGCGATTCATCAAATCCATGAAAACAGCTGGGGCATTCGTCAACCCAAACGGAATGACCAGAAACTCATGATGCCCATATCGTGTCCGAAAAGCTGTCTTCGCCACGTCAGCATCTCTAATCCGCAACTGGTGATAACCAGAGCACAAATCAATCTTCGAGTATACGATCGATCCTTGCAACTAATCGAACAAGTCATCAATCCTAGGCAAAGGATACTTTTTCTTCACCGTCGCCTTATTCAACTGTCGGAAATCCACGCACATCCTCATAGACCCATCCTTCTTCTTCACAAAAAGAATCGGAGCTCCCCAAGGCGACATAATCGGTCTAATGAAGTCCTTCTCCAAGAGATCTCTCAACTGATCCTTCAGCTCTTTCAACTCTGCTGGCGTCAACCGATACGGAGCTCTAGAAATCGGGGCTGTACCGGGCACCAATTCAATGCTGAAGTCGATCTCACGTCTTGGAGCAGGAAATCACATCCGGAACACGTCGGGAAACTCTCGAACGATCAGAATGTCGCTCAACTCCAACCGCGACTCTTGGGAAACATCAAGCGCATAGATCATGAATCCATCATTATCCAGCGATAACAGGCTAAACATCTCCATGGTGGACACCAGTGGAATCTTCGATCGTGAATCAGCACCGTAGAACTCCCACTTCTCACGAATCAGGGCAAAATCTCACCACACCATGAAAGCAGTCAACAGTAGCCTTATAGCTAGACAATACATCCATTCCCAAGATGCAATCAAAATATCTAATTCCCAAAAAAATCAGATTGGACACCAAAACATGCTCATCAAATCGAAGCACACAATCCAACACCAATTCACGGGACCACAGATTCACACCAGCAGGGGTAGACACGGAAACAACATCACACAATGGGGAAGAACTCAACCCATGTTCACAAACAAACAACTCAGAAATGAAAGAGTGTGATGCACCAGTGTTAAATAAAACTCTCGCAGGATAATCAAAAATAGAGCATGTACCTGCGATCACTATGGCAGGCGTCTCCTCAGCCTGCTCTCTTGACAAAGCGTTTGCCTGGCCTGCCGTGGAATATGAAACTGAGGTCGTGAATGAGCTCCAAACCTAGAAGGCTCACGGGGTTGGAATCCAGATCGCTGGGTAGGGGCAGGAAACTGCGGTCTCTGAGAAGAACCACCATCTGATCCCTGCTGCGAAGGAACTGAAGACTGACCCCTCAACAAAAGACATACTCTCTTAAAATGTCCGGGCTGTCCACAGTTATGGCAAAACCCCTGAACTCCACCAGTCGTCGGCTGAATCGGAGCCTCTACCTCCAACAAACTCTCCTCAATATCCACTGCTCGATTCACTGCATCGATATAGGTCGCCGGTGAACCAGACAAAACCATCCGGTACAAATCAGGCCTCAAGACTTTCAGAAATTTGTTCCTCTTCGTCCTCTCCTGGTTGGCTACGTGTGTCACATAGGTCAAAACAGCATAAAACTGTCGGGAATACTCAGCCACTCGCATGTTACCCTGTTTCGGGTTGTCAAACTCTCGCTCCCGACTGTTATAGAAGGACTCCGGAGTATACTCCTGTCGGAATGCCTCACAGAATCTCTCCCAAATGATCACATCCCCACCATCATGAAGGATACGGGAAGTACCTCTCCAGCAGCGCTGCGCATTGTCTCTCAGCTGCAACACCGCTAACTTCAGTCTTTTCTCGGGAGCGTACTCCAGAGTATTGAAAAACTCCTCCATCTAAACTAACCAAGCTTCATCCATCGCACAACCCTCAGCTGCAGAAAACGTCGGAGGGTTCGTCCACTGAAAACCTAGCTAAACCAACTCCATCTCACCTATCTGTCTAGTAACGTTCTCAACCTACTGAACATCATCATCATTATCCGCTCTAGACTCCTCCGCGGTACGTCTAGTCGTCCTACCTCTTCCTCTCCTCGGCGGCATCTAAAAATCTAGAGGTAAGATCTCACAGCAGATATATCACATAGACAGATAAAAGATCACACAAATCACAGAGTCAATCAAAATCAAATCAAAACTCTGTGCCTAGACTCGATTGTGATAAAAAAAAATCGAGCTTATCTCAGTTTAAGCTCTGATACCAAAAATGTCGGGCCCCGTGCTAATCACTCAAGATTAAAGCACAATTAAGAATATAATCGTGGAAGCATAAAATCAGGGCTTAAAAATTTTTCGAAATAGTTTGAACCTGAACTCAAAACATACATTTAAAATATCAATACTCAAAATATGAGTTAACTCAAACCCATACAAAATAGGTAACACAAATCTCAAATCAACAATAGATCCCCAAATACTCAAGGAAACGGGGATCGACCAGCTGAACCTCCACTCTGTCCAGCTTGGTTACCTGAAGATCCTGCAAATGGGCAACACAGACCCAAACTACACAAAAGCAGTAAAACAAATACAAGGTCAAGCCTCAGTACGAAGAGCCATCAAAACAGCTAATCATGCAACATGTTATAAATCAAGTTATGAAATGCATGAGGCTATCAAGGAAATCGGGAATCAAGACCAGCATATCGACTGGAAAATCAACTCAAGCGAGCCTCTATACCACGCACAGCCAATCGCCCGTAGAAATCATCGGTCCGTGATCATCGGGGCTCGTCAGCCCATCACGGCTCGGTGGTAGACACTCGAATCTGGCAGTCACCACTCCGATGATATCATTGGACTTTTCGGGCACGACACATCTGTCGGCCAGTCACAACGTGGCTCTCAATCAGGTCATCAATCAATCTGTCAATCAGGCTCAAGATGTATGCATGAATGCCAATCCATAATCAATATCAATGCATACAATAATTCCTACGTGAAAACAGAACATACAAATCACATAAATCATCAATCTGCTCCACGTAAATACATCCATCGGTTCAGGCAGATTTCACAACCCAATTTATACACATGATCAAATTCAAAGCTGCTTGAGTTGCTCCAATTCGTACCCAATCCTTAAAATCTACCTCACAGATTCGAGACAGGGCACGGCAATCACACGGCCAAAGCAACCAGATTTCTTCTGGCTCAACAACCACGGCAGAGACTTCCTGGAGGCTGAAATCTGTTACAAAGTCTCGTAATTCAGCTCAACTCAAGAACAAATCTGAACCTGTGCACTCTAACACCTACGGACAGAACTCTACTCAAGTTCTATACATCTACGCAGGTATTAACTACAAGAGAGCTCAAAATAGAAGGAAATTCTCACCCAGAGACTTAAACCAACAGAAGAACCAACGGACTTCACGGCACGAAGACGCAGCAGCTTCGCACTTCTCCTCCAACGTTGATTCAGGGACTCAAATGGGTAGCAATCGAAAGAGCTAAGCAAGGGGAGTTCAGCGCCACCAAAATCGTCGAAAACAAAGGCTGGAAACGATGGGAATCGGCGGGATAAATGTTCGAATGAACAGTGTCGATCGAGGGTTTCAATAGAGAAGAGGATAAGAAATATCGGGTTGAAAATATTATAAGTGTTGCTCCACACTTGCATTTTAAATCCTCAACTCAAAAGTTACTGAACAATTCAATTACCGACAAAAACAGATCACTGCATCTCTTCCTAGCGCCAAACAGATCTCTCGAACAGCGCTCAACCCATCAGATTTCTCAGCGCTAACGCTAACACCCGCGCGCTAAACAAAACGACATGTGAACGGTCCAACGTTAACATACATCAGATCTCTCAGCTCTCGCACAAGTTCGATTACGCTAAGCGCTAATTAGTCAAAACGACGACGCATCTGGGACATCTGAAACCAACAGTAGAGCTCACCGCTGATCAGATCTCTCCATGCATTTCTAAGGCACTACATCAAACGACGTCGCTACAAATTATCAAAACGACGCAGCATCGCTAACACATGTTGACCAACGTTGACATCTGCTCTTGTCCACACGCTAGTGCTAACATATCTCTCGCTACTCTCCAGCTGCGTTGACTAGTTGAGATCTGATTACACCAACCGTGAGACATCTGAACATCACGAAGCGATGGCATATCACTACAAGCGCTACACTCGACCACCAGATCTCTCTCTCCCTGGCAGATCTCTCACTCCACCAGGCTTCACCAAAACGACCGCGTTTCACTAAAATTTCACGACCACTCACGCCAAAGCCCAGGGACTCAGATCTCACCCAAAACGACGGTGTTCACTTCTAAACGCTAAGGAATCGGATTTCATTTCACCATTTCATCAATTCAACTCCATTTCTCAACCAGATTTCACCCGATAAATCCTGCGACAAGAAATCTGAAATATTCTACGAGAGGTCTGAAATCCTCAAATCAGATTTCACCAAAATCACAAAATCTGAAATACGAAAATCTTAATTCTCGTGACTAATCTAATCCCAAAATCTGATTAATCACCAAATCTCAAATCTGATTCCTCACACCAACACCCGCTACTAAAAACACGCTGCTGCTCCAAATGTTTCATAGCGCCTCAACTAGTACGTAACATCTGAAAGCGATTACTCGCTGCTGATGCAACACTCGAACAGATGTCTCCGTGCAACACCTGATATCTTCACGCAGTTGGATTCAACACTTAAACAATTTCGACGGCTACTCCAAGCACATCGACTCATAGCTGGTTTAATGGAGATTCTTCCAAACCCAAAATCTGATACAAAATATACGGGTCTCACAAGAACGACCTCTAGACGATCCACCTTGACCTTGAGGTGGAGCGGCGGTATTCTGAGATCCAGACAAAGGACACACTCTCGCAAAGTGCCCAACGCAGTTGGATTCAACACTTAAACAATTTCGACGGCTACTCCAAGCACATCGACTCATAGCTGGTTTAATGGAGATTCTTCCAAACCCAAAATCTGATACAAAATATACGGGTCTCACAAGAACGACCTCTAGACGATCCACCTTGACCTTGAGGTGGAGCGGCGGTATTCTGAGATCCAGACAAAGGACACACTCTCGCAAAGTGCCCATACTGACCGCAAACATTGCATGAACCCTGCACACCAACACACTACGTTGTCGGGTGCCTTCCACCACACTGGCCACAATATTCAACCTTGGAGCTACTGCCACTTCTCGAACTCCCTGAGCCAGAAGAACTAGAACCAGACTTCTTCTTAAACTGACGACCACGAGGCCTAAACCTCTGATGTCCAGACTATTGGGCTACTTGCTGCTGCTGGGGTGGCTGAGACGACTGCACTGACTGGGAAGGTTTCACCCCTAGAACATCGGGAGGACTACCTTGCACCCCTTGCGGCCTAACACGTGACCTACGATTCTGTAGTCCTTCCTCAATGTCTATCGCCCTGTCCACCACTTCTGTATAGCTCGTCGGTTAACCCGCCAACACAAAAGAATACAACTCCTCATTGAGCCCCTCCAAGAACTTGTTCCTCTTCGCCTTCTCTCGGCCAGCAACATGCGGAACATAGGCAAGAAGAGAAGAAAATCACCGGGCATACTCTCCCACGGACATAGAACCCTGAACTAGATTATCAAACTCTTGCTCCCTGGCGTTCACAAAAGATTCCGAAACGTACTCCTGATGAAAGGCAGTACAAAAGCTATTCCACGAAATCCCCACACCTGTCTCCTCGAGAGTCCTAGAAGCACCTCTCCACCAACGCTCGGCATTTCTTCTCAACTGAAACGTAGCTAAACTCAGCCTACGCTCATCATCGTACCTGACACGGATGAACAACCCAATAATATGCTGCAACCAAGACTCAGCATCGGCACTAGGCTCATCACCATTGAACGTTTGAGGATTCATCCGCTGAAACCTCGCCATCACCAGCTCCATATCATCCACACGGGCTTCCAGCTCGTCTACCTCCAAGTCTATCTGTCTATCGCGACCACGACGAGGAACACTACGCTGCACTTCCTCGTTCTGACCTTTGGACTCTGCCTGAAACTGCCCTCTACCTCTACCCCTACGTCTAGGCGGCATCTACGAAGGAACTAAGAGGGTAAGGTCACACAGCAACAAATATATCACAAAGGTCACATAATCAAGTACATGCAACACGCAACACTGTGCCTAGACTCAAGTGTGATCAAAGAAATCGACCTTATCCTAGCTTAAGCTCTGATACCAAAAATGTCAGGCATCGTGCACAATACAGAGTTAAACCACGCAAAACAATAGCGGAAGCATACAAAAGTGGCTTAAAATTTTCTCTTGTCCTGACCATTAAAACATATAATTTAAAATAGTACAATACTCAAAATATCCCAGTAATTAAAATAACTCAGTACAACAGTACAACATTCAATAAATACAAGCACTACTGAAAGCAACTGAAATACAACAAAGCCCAGGGCACTCCCCGGCTAACAGTGCTTATACATATATGCTATACGGTAACTGTGACACTCTAACCACCTCCTGGGGTACCTCCAGTTGGGTCTACTCCACGACCAACAGAAAAACACATACACAGGCAAACAACACCAGCCCCAGAGGGACATGGGGTCAAACCCAGTACGGAGAGCAACATCAAACAGCAAATGGAAAGTAACAAGTAATATGCAAATACTATGCATGAACAGCTGAGCACAACAGAAGGCTAAAACCAACGACAGGGAGCCAAGGAATCTCAAAGCTGGTCAAGAACCAATAAAACCGAACAACAATACAATAGCCAACAGTGGCCACGGGGTGTGTGAGTATATGGGAGCTACCCACTCGTCTCAACACACGGCACCCGATGCAACACGTAGCTCAACCCACTGTTGCCCAACTCATGATATGTGGGAGCTACCCACTCCGCTCATAGTGGCTAACAGATCCCAGCAGGGAGATGAGGTACGGGAGTTACCCGCTCGGCCTCAACAGCATCCTGGTATGCTCAGAGCAAAGATACAAGGCACGGCTTCAACAGATTTGAGCTCAAGAGATAATGCGTGTATGCAACAGATGCAATGATCAACACAGAAACATATACATTATGCAAAGCATACACAACAACAAGCATAATCACCTATGCTCAATCCAAAGCTGTAAAACAAGCTCACATCCGTATCTCAATTCTTCTGTGCTACAATTACTACAACAGGGTACCGAGCAACAAAGATCTCACACCTGTTAAGCCAATACAGATACTAACTCAGGGACAGTAACACAAAAACCACGAATTGGGAGCTACAAGCTCAACCCAAGTCTGTCCTACCCTTCTAACACAACAGAAGGCTCTAAACAAAGCACAAGGTAGGATCTGAACACTTACCCCAACAATCTAGGACGGAACGCTACACACAAGGGAGATGTCTTAGCACACCTCACCAGCATCAAGCAAGCGTCCAAAAGCAGCACCAAATGAAGCGTCTCAGCAAGAGGAGTCCAACGCTACCACTCTCACTTCAATAGGAGCTGTCTACCATCGGCAATAGAAGAAGATAAGGTTCTATGAACAGTAGCTAGGGTATCGCGACAGAGTTCGCTATCGGAAAATATTCTAAGTGTCGGGAAACAATACAAGGCAACGAAGACCAAGTCCTCTTATATACTCCAATCTGCCTATGCTTGCTGAACAGGTCTCACCGACAACTTAAAGTTGCTCATAGCAACCACAAGGGAGCTCAAATATGCAAAGATACCTAAGGAATCAGCTTGATAAAGCTGATATAGCTCACGGCCGAAGGCCTCATAGCCCAAAACCGTTACGGCTACAAGCAGGGCACTACCCAGCTCAAAGTTAAGTGCTAAGAACAAGAACTAACGATAGGAGAAACACGGATACCTGAACAGAGCTCAACACGATCGAAAATCACGACACGCAGCTCACGACACTTCTCTGTGATCTCCTCCATCCGGCCTTCCCCCGTCTCCAAACTGGTACCCAAACATCGGCCTTGAAGAGGGGTTTCCAGCCGCTGTACCCTCACTCCCAACGGACCGGTCAAACTCCGACGATCTGGAAATTATATTTCGGGTGAACAGTAGCTAGGGTTTGGGGAAAATATCTCTTGGTAGCGTCTAGAAGAAGATAAGTAACGGGTGTTCTAAAAAAATGACTAAGTGTTGGTCAACAAGAGGATATTTGTATTTATTACTCAACAGCTCATGGCTACAGTGAACTCAGCACAGCTCAGGCTTCTTCACTATTTCTTCATTGTACTTAGCCCTGCGTACAGCTCATCATGCACATACCCGGCTCTTGTATCCAACCCGCTTACGCTCCACAGACCATGCTCCCAGCAGATTACGTCTACAGTGACCCCAGATCAGCTTAGAGAAATACAACAGCAACATCTCACACCAGCGGACCAACTCATCATCTTCTAACTCCCAAGCTGATTTCACCAATCAGCATAGCAAGAACTCTTAAATCTGGTCCCTCAGCTCAGGGCACCCAGAACATCTCTGAGCTGAATCCAGCTTACACTGACGGGGAAATCCTATTGTTGTTCCTCTCCAAGTTGTTGATAATACACGGCTTCTGCTAAACAGCTTGTTGTCACGCCTAGTTGCGTAGGTCACACTAGCACAATGAAGCAGTTCTGCTCAGTACTGTTCCTCCCAACCAGCTCACACCAAAGCTGATCAAATTTCACTAGCATCACTGTCTAAAAGTTCACGCTACTCATCTTGGAGGAACTCAGAACAGCCCACATCGTACCTAACAGCTTAGGATGCTCTAAATGTTGCCGCAGCGGCGGATCCGGATCCCGTTCCCGGGGGCGCAGCGGAAGTTTCAAAATTTGCCCCGGAAACGTTTAATACATAATAATCAAAGCAATAAAACATTCGTAGGATGTTTTATAGAAGATACCTTGCTGGCGTCTAGGCGTCTGGCTCCGACAAGATTCACAGGGAAACTGGCACTTCAACGGTAGGCGGCGGTAGATCTCCTAATCCGGTCCACGACTGGATTTACGGCTCAATCAGTTCTATATGGCGAAACTAGCCCAATATGAAGGGCAACCGGACACTCTCGACTGCTGCTCACCCTGTTACATCAACCCTAGGACAAGTTTAAGTAAACATGTGATGGGCTTGGACCGACCCAATGGACCTGGGGCGGGCCCAGGTCCATATGAACATTCGGTTCATTCCTATCACAGTGGCTTCATCATAACTCCGATCGACGATCTGATCGGACCGATCTACACAGTTTCAAAACTGAGTATTATGATGCGAAAACAATTTTTCAGACCACCTAGTCCAAAATTGCAGTTTGGCCCTCCAAGTTTCAAGGATAGTCAAACTAGCCCAAACTTTATGGAAATTGCAATTTGACCCCTGTTGACTTTTAGGAAGTCGCACTCCCTAAATCCCTCCTCCTATGCTCAACACATTGAGCTCAGTTTCTATACGGGAATCGTGAAACCAGTACTTGTGTGACCCTAAATTGTTCAGGGGGTCCTTTCAACACATATATCCCGATCAGATCAACGACCATTGGTAAATCGAGAATCGCTAGAGATCTGATAACTATGCATACATCTTGGAGATCAAATAGTGACATCGCGTGTGTTACTAGGTAAACCCATTTACCTAAAACACATCTAGTACTCTGGCCAGAGATTTATCACACTATTGCCTCCTCAGATAGCATAGGATATCCACGCATAAAAGCGAGCGGTGAATCCTCGACAAAGAAGCATCGACTCCTACATGCATCGGGACCTCACCCAATCCCACCACCTAATGACCCCAACTGAGTCGGTAAACGGGTCAAAGTGAGGCACCTATCATGTAGAGTCTCAATGACGTTTTGAGTAGTGAGGACTAATCAGTACAACCAAGACCTCAGACTTATCCACTCGACAAATGGTAACCACTTGGAAATTCCGAACGATGGTAGTTCGATAGATCACCAGGTCAATCCATCTGCATGCTCAGAACATCACAATGTTCCTTACCCATAAAACATGGTACTTCACATCGCAGATGCTAGTCTCAAGCTCGGGCGGCCTTATCCTCATTTTGACGGCCCAATCGACTAGGAACGAATTCAGAATACACAGTGACTATTAGATGTGTTTCATGATAGCCATCATATCCACTATCACATCTAACATACACTATGGTGCATTCTAGGTCTTTATCAAACACAATTGTTAACATTATAACATAATGAAAATAAAGAATGCCATAAAAGAAATGTGAATCTCATAAATAAAGATCGTTATACAAAGATTCAATAAAACCCGCATGCCACAAGTTGGCTAGTTGGGCATCTACTCTAACACTAAACAACTTACAACGTCCAAAGCTGTTCGCTAAGCTCACAGAACACAGTGCATAAACCTGGAACAGCTCACGATCCCAGAACAGATCACGCCTGTTGTTCCCTACTATACGATACTCCTAAGCTGCTAACGGCTCACAGACTCAGCACAGTCCTTACATTACAGCTTGCGCCTAATCTGGCCCACAATAAATAGTTTCTTCTGTCAACTTAGCACCAACCCTAAAACCAGCTCGTGTCTGAGCTGTTCCATCTTAAAAGATGCTCCCTAAGCTGATCTATACTGATTAGTTAGCCACTAATCCGGGTGGATTAGACCGTTAATTATCTCGACTAATTACGGTCCTCACACTCTCCCCACCTTAAGATATTTCATCCTCGAAATCAAGAGAAATATTCTGCCAAAACCAGAACAGATCACAGCATAGACTGGAACACATCAATTCATCACAGCACACAGGAGAGAATTCAGCACTCAAAAGACGATGGGGCTACTCTTTCCACCTCTAGGTTGCTACTGCTCAAGCAACATACTTCTATACCACACCAACTCTACTAGACGAAAGCCCAAGGTATGGTCTGATTTCTCAATCGTCTGTCCAGACTCTCACTGGACACTCAATACATCACAGGGCTTGCTCCAGCTCATCTCCATCTGTACTCAACACAAAGAAGGATCTGGTTCGTGCTTCCTCGGCTTAGACACATGAAACTCATCATGCATTGACATCAACTCAGCCGGCATCCGCAAATTGTACGCCCAAAGAGACAATCCTCTCAACAAGTTCACAAGACCAATGATTTTAGGAGCTAACTCACCCTCGTCAATCTCTCAACACAGTCTGAAAGGAGAATTGGCAAAGTACATGATTTTCCACTCAAGACTCATCAAAACAGCTCGTAGGAAATCTATAAAAGCAGCATGGTCCACTCAGATTGGCCATCTAGTTAGGGTGGTTAAACTGCTCTCACCGCCAATATAGACCTCAAAGTTACCTGCAAGCAATTCCAACATCAGAAAGTAACTCAAAAATCCTTGCCGGATGTAGTCAAAACTGGCACATCATGCGAACTTCAGCTGCACTAAAAAAACTTAGCAGGGACGAACTTCAACTGTCAACCTACTATTACCCAAAATCATTTCACAACCTAGTTCCGAAAGAGGTAAAAGGGTAACTAAACCTCTAGTCTTGAGCTTACACCTCCCAAGGGAGCACTCAACAACGCAGAGGCATCAGAATCACAGTGCAAGCCTTCTGCACTACTAGGTACATACTGGCTTAGTGATCAAACGTAGCCTTCGCTCTTGATCAAATCAGATCCTCTTGGAAGTCCTGCTGCACACTACTAGTGAAGACCACTGATTTTCCTCAACTCTTCCAGTTGATAAAACGAATATGCGCTTATTTCCTTATAAAACCTTTAAGGATGTCATCCCGAACATCACTGGGAGCCAAAACGACGCACCAAAACTCCACAAAAGCAAGAAATACCTGTCAACCACCATCGAAATCCAAAGCTACAGCTCGTAACATGACTTCCAAAATCTGCATGGATGAAGTACCATATCGTCATTTTCTTCAAAGGAAACCTGTCACATCAAACAGGACAGTAGTCAAGCATGCTCTAAGCTGGTTCCAGCACATCTTAGCTTATCCAACTCCACAGTAAACTCGGACTGGCACTGGAAAAATCAGCAAGAACTCTACACTGATACTTAGCTCACATCGTCCAGCTTGTCTCAAAGCTGAAAACAATCTCTTGATTTGCACAACATCCAGGAACCTCATCCGAAAGACAACAGGAACTAACGATCAACGGGATTGCTATCAGCACCTCCTCCTCAAATTAGCCGTACAAATCAGCATTATCTCCCGGGACAAACCTAACTGACAACAGTAGGGGCACTAACAGACACTACATCACACAAAACAAGGTGGGGATCGAAGCAACCCAATCTCAAGCACACGGAACATAAACACACGTGTGTAATGTTCTCGTGTCAATACCAAACTCATGCAGGAAAAATCCAAAGGCCAAGCAAGCACCTGCGGTTACTACTCCGACAAATCGTCAGCATGCTCTCCAGTCATCGCTCTCAACTGAGCCCACTGAGTTCCCGAGTGCAAAAGGTTGAGAAGGCTGATTCAAATCCCGTGAAGAATCGCCAAAAGAACCCTACTACGACAGGTTAGAACGATGTCCTCTTGCAGGACACATCCTCGAGAAGTGTCTAGTCTGCCCACAAGTATGGCAAGCTCCCCACACTCCATGACATTGCGAAGTCAGATGCTTGCCACCACACTGGCCACAATCCATAGCCCCAGCAAAGCTATATGAACCGGAAGAACTCAAACCAGTCCTCTTGAATTGTTTTCCTCTCGGCCTGAACCACTGACGGTTCAAAGATTGCGGTGCCTGAGAAGGTTGGGAAGAAGGTACTTCAGATGGCACAGAAGAAACATTTTGTCCAGTTGTTCTTTGGACCCGAGTTTGTCTACTCTATAGGCCTTCCTCAATGTCTACCGCTCGGTCCATTGCCTCCGCAAAGGTATAAGGGGAAGCTGCTAACATCAGCGAATAAAGGTCCTCTCTCAAACCTTCCAAGTTTGCCCTCTCACGGCCAGCAACATGGGGAACATAGGCGAGAAGGGAAGAAAACCGCCTCGCATATTCAGCCACCTTAAGATCTCCTTGCACCAAGTTATCAAACTCACGCTCCTTGGCGTTATAGTACGACTAGGGAATGTACTCCTGATGAAAGGCAGCACAGAAACTCTCCCACGTGATCACCAGTCCCATCTCGGTCATCGCTTGGGAAGCACCTCTCCACCAAAGTTGTGCCTCATCCCTCAACTGGAAAGTCGCCAGACTCAGTCTTGTCTCATCCTCGTACTACACAAGGTCGAAAAAACCAACCATGTGCATAAACCAACCCTCGGTTTCAAGACCACCTGCGGAACCATTGAAGGTAGGAGGGTTAATCCCCTGGAACCTAGCCAAAACTAGCTCCATAATACTCACTCGTTGAGTCAAATGCTCCACCTCAGCCTCAGCCTGTCTAGCACGACGGTCCAAAGGAACATCTGGTTGAGCGAATCCTCCTCACTATCCGACAGTATCGGCTCATCTACAACCTGCCTACCATCTCTACCTCTACCTCTCCTCGGCGGCATCTAAGAGGTACATCAGAGATAAGCACAAACAAATCAGGTAATCATATAGTCAAGCAAATGTAGGAGGACAATCACAGTGCCTAGAATCGAGTGTGATAGAAAAGAACGAGATTATCCCAGATTAAGCTCTGATACCAAAGTGTCAGGCCCGATGTTCTAAACACAGCTAAAACACGAAATACACGAAAGCTCAAAAAGCGGGTAATATTTTTATTTTTCGGCCTGACTGAAAATATAACCTTCAACATAATTTTATGCTCAAAATAGGGCTTTGACTCGAAATCCGCAGCAACAACAACTGCTACAAAAAATATACAAGCAACTCAATCAAGTCAAATACAAAAAACTACACAGGGCATCCCCTGGCAATGACTCGATATAGCATATATATATACATAACTGGGAACTCACGCCTGGGATTGCACCAGATGTCACACCTCACGGACCAGCTGATTACCTAAAATAGGTCTGCGATGGCCAACACATGGCCCAAAAAGCGCCAAGGGAAAACAAAAGAGGTCAAACCTCGGTACGAAGAGCAAATAATTATACATCTATCAAATAAAGCATGAAATATGTGTCGTGCAATGAATGAAGGGTACCAAGGCTCATCGGTAACAAGCACAGTGACTCAGCTGGCAATCACGACTCAGTGAAAGACTCCTAGGCACGACATCTCAGCCGACCAATCAAACAACAAAGAAGGACTCCAACGCACGATGTCTCAGCCGACCAGTCAACCAACAACAGTGGCCACTACACATATGAGGGGTGAGGGCATTACCCGATCGTCTCACACACAGTACCCGTGATCCATTTTAGCCTCAACCCTATTGATGCCTTTCAGCTCTCTAAGGGAAAATATATCACCCACTCCACCTCACGGCGACACCAATCATCACAGCGGGGAGAAGAGATCACAGTACAAACACATCGTTACCAGGTTCTCAAAGAAAGCAAGCTCAATATGCTATGACAGTATGCGGTATCAGCAAGCCATGCAACAACATACAATTAAATACATGAAATCAGCACGGTAAGCATAATATCACAGAATTTCATATGCATAAGCTATATAGATTTGATCGTAGGAACTAAAACAACACAGATCAGGTTCTACCATGCAATCCTAGACTGAGCAAATCAGCTATCAGCCAACAGCACGACAACAACAAGAAACGCAGCCACACAGCTCGCTCATAACAACTAAGGCATAACAACACGTAAACAGCTTAGATACAGCAGGCATAAAATAGCAGAAACAGTTCGGCTAATCAGCACAAGCATAACAGAATCACACCCAGAATATACACGACAAGCTAAGGCAAATCATCCTACAGCCACTACGATCTCATGCTTATCCCAAGCAGTAAAACACAAGCTCAATTCATACCTTACGCAGATTTTGGCAAACTACCTCAACACAGATCACGATAGACAACAGAGCACACCTCCTGCTTCGCTCGGCCAGCTGCTCAGGGCCAACAGCTCACAGCAACCACCAGGGAGCTCAAATCTTCCAATATACCCAAGGAATCAGCTCTGCTAGCCTATACAGCTCACGGCCGAAGGCCTCATAGCCGAGAACCATTACGGCTACAAGCAGAGCACTACATAGCTCAAATGTAAGTGCTAAGAACAGGAACTAACTCTAGGACCAACACGGATACCTGAACCAGAGCTCACGACACTTCTCTACGATCTCCTCCATCCGGCTTTCCCCCGTCTCCAAACTGGTACCCAAACATCAGCCTTGAAGAGGGGTTCCAACGGTTGTACCCTCGCTATCAACGGACAGGTAAAACTCCGACGAACTGGAAATTCAATGTCAGGTGAACAATAGCTAGGGTTTGGGGAAAATATCTCTCAGTAGCGTCTAGAAGAAGATAAAGAACGGGTGGTCTAAAAATATGACTAAGTTTTGGTCAACAAGAGATATTGATACTTATTACGACAGCCCAGGCTTCTTCACTTTACTTAGCCTTGCGTACAGCTCATCACGCACATACCCGGCTCTCGTATCCAACCGCTTATGCTCCACAGACCATGCTCTCTGCAGATTACCTCTACAGTGACCCCAGATTAGCTTAGAGCAAATACAACAGCAACAGCTCACACCAGTGGACCATTTCACATACCAGTCAGCTCACGCAGATAAATAGCTTTCACTCAATGATGTTATCCCAGAGCTGTTCACTTCTAAGTTGTTTTCCTCAAAACAGCTTGTAGCAGAAAGCTCCTTCAAGCATACGAAGCATCTCAGCTCATGTCACATCTAGAGAATCTTCAGTCAGATAAGACCCCAACGCTGTCCCAGCTTAGGAATGCAAACACAACTCAGCTTTTGCACCAACAGATTACGCTACCAGACGGATCACTCTTACAGATCAGTTATCGTGCACTACCAGCTTTTGCTTCCCAGATCAACTTGCGAGCTCAGACCAACTTAGAGCATTCAGCTCAGTTCATAGAGTGATCTTCTCCAATCTGTACGTCTCCATCAGCTTACAACCAGGGTGATAACTTCTAACAGCTCGGGCACTACCCGTGATCTGTCCACTTAGTTAGGGACACCAAAAAAATCCCTACTCTGAATCCAGATTCATCTCTCATGCGCTAATAGCTCTCGTGCACTACTCCTGCTCAGAAGGAATATAATCAGTTCTCACCAGAACTGACCCTCACTAACAACTTTACTCCAAAGCTGAAAACCACGAATATCTCCCACCCAAACTGTGCGTCATCATCATCTAACTCCCAAGCTGATTTCGCCAATTAGCATAGCACAACACTCGTAAATCTGGTCCCTCAGCTCAGGGCATCCAAAACATCTCTAAGCTGAATCGAGCTTGCACTCACGGGTGAATCCTATTACTGTTCATCTCCAAGCTGTTGATAATACACGGCTTCTGCTAAACAGCTTGTTGTCACGCCTAGTGGCGTAGGTCACATCAGCACAATGAAGTGTTTGCTTTGTACTGTTCCTCCCAACCAGCTCACACTAAAGCTGATCAAACTGCACTAGAATCACTGTCTATGTCAGGCCTCGTGATCACAACAGATAAACACATGCGGAAGCTAACAAAAAGTGGGTAAAATTTTCGCTTTTAGGCCCGACGGTTTAAACATATAATTTAAAATACAACAATACTTAAAATAAGTTTCCCAATTCGTAAAACAATCAACAATAAAGCATACATAAATACAACCATGTATCAGACTTCCCTACGGGTACACAACAAGGCACAGGGCATCCCCCTGGCCAGCTGATACATATATATATATATGCTATATGCTACTGGGACACACTAGCCACCTCCTGGGGCACCACCAGCTGGGTTAAACCCACGACCAGCTGTAGAACCTGGGTTTCCTGAAAACAACACAACAAAGAAACAAACCAAGCCCCGGAGGGACATGGGGTCTGTGAGACCTGAATTCGTATTAAGGATTAATTGTTGAATTAATCGTGTTTTAGCGATCTCTGGTGGTTCAGATTTAATTGTGAATGTTTGGGTTTCACTTTCGAGTTGAGAATCGTATGTAGAGCATTTCTTGAAAGTTTGAGATTTACGAATTTTGGTGAAATTTAGTAGCAGATCTGATGACGTCAGCATCGCGTATTTGTGTAGTGGGGATGACGCAAGCGTTGCTCGAGAGATCTGTTTGATTTTGGTGAGATCTGTAAGCAGCTTTGATGACGTCAGCATTTCGTGGTTGCTTAGCATGGATGACGTAAGCATTGCTGGTTTGAGTCTGTTGGGTGAAAAGCTGTTGGTAGATCTCATGACGTCAGCAGCGTGTGTTGTCGTCGTGTGGCTGACGCAAGCGTTGCTGCTCGAGAGATCTGTTCGATTTAGTGTGAGAGCTGTTTTGCTTGGAACGCCGTCGTTT
>KQ995311.1:142718-164430 GCA_001598015.1 Dorcoceras hygrometricum
TAAACGCAGTCGTTTTGCCCTCAACGCGATTATACTAACGCACCTGCTGATCACAACACACGCAACGACAGCGTTTCAGGAATCTCGCGCTAAAACGCGCTTCTGCTGATTTTCATCATCGACCAGCAGCTAACTATAAACATCAGCTGACACACCAACCAGCAGGTACCTCTAATATGCAAAAATTACAAAATCTCCAGAATTGTTCAACACACGAAATGGAACCCGAAACTGCAACTCAAACACTCAGAAAAGAGATCTAAAACCTCTATATATATATCGATTCATTCCAACGTTACAATCGAAATTACAAATCCAGGTCTCACAGTCTAAAAGTTCACGCTACTCATATTGGAGGAACTCAGAATAGCCCGCATCCTACCTAATAGCTTAGGATGCTCTAAACAGCTTAAAACATCCAAAGTTGTTCGCTAAGCTCACAGAACACAACACATAAACCTGGAACAGCTCACGATCCCAGAACAGCTCACGCATGTTGTTCCCTGCTATACGATACTCCTAAGATGCTAACAGCTCATAGACTCAGCACAGTCCTTACATTAAAGCTTGTGCCTAATCTGGTCCACAATAAATAGTTTCTTCTATCAGTTTAGCACCAACCCTAAAACTAGCTCGTGTCCGAGCTGTTCCATCTTAACAGATGCTCCTAAGCTGATCTATATTGATTAGTTAGCCACTAATCCAGGCAGATTAGACCGTTAATTATCTCGACTAGTGTGGTCCTCACATAAGCCTTCAGTTTTGCAAACATTTCGTGGATCTCTAGTTTGTTGAGGTCCTTTGACTCCCTCATGGCCATCATATTTACGTCCCACTCCCTGGGAAGTTCTCTCATGACCTTCAGCGCGATCTCTCTGTTGTTGTACTCCTTTCCTAGTCTGGTCAGCTCTATCACCACTGAGCTGAACATCTCATCAAACTCCATCATTGTTTCTCCAAGCCTCATCATTATTAGTTCAAACTTCCGCAGGGCTACTGTAAGCTTGTTTTCCTTGGTTTGCTCGTTGCCCTCGCAGATTTGGATCAATATTTCCCAGATTTCCTTGGTCGTGGTGCACGTCTGAAGCTTACTGAACATGTTTTTTGTCCAGTCTCTTGTAGAGTATGTCCTTGCCCACGTTGTCTAAGTTTCCTTTCTTCTTATCTTCCGTTGTCCATTCCATTCTGGGCTTCTCAACCCATTGTGCTGCACCGGCACAGATGGCTACAGAAGTTTTTGGCTCATTATCTTGATTGGACCATCTGTAATGATGAACCCCATGTCGTCATACTGATCTGCCAGGTGAGCTTTCATTTGGATCTTCCAGACGTCATATTCCTCCTTAGAAAACATAGGAATT
The DNA here is from genome assembly GCA_001598015.1 of Dorcoceras hygrometricum. NCBI lineage: Eukaryota > Viridiplantae > Streptophyta > Magnoliopsida > Lamiales > Gesneriaceae > Dorcoceras > Dorcoceras hygrometricum. Next base: position 144,080 of record KQ995311.1, read on the forward strand.
TTTTTTGTGAAAGATAGACATATTTAATAATTGCAAATAATATAATTGTTCAGACGCTGAGATAACGGCTCTAATACCACTTGTTGGATCGAAAATAACAGCTCAGGAGTTCAAAGGTTGGTGAATGAACTCCTTCACAATTTTTCCCAAAAACTCTTTTAAAATGATTTTACAAGCCTTCGGCTAACCTATAAGCTGAGTTACAAGCTTTGAGGATGTTAGGATCGAATGAGGGGGTCTCTCATGGGTTCTCACACAACTCAAGTAAGCTCTCACACAGCTTTAGACACCAAACACTCATGTTGCGTGTATTTTAAGAAGTTTTGAAAATAACCAGCACACAACATTGGAACCGGATTGCACATGAACTCTAGCAGCAGCTCTACGAGCTGGTTTTGAACACATGCGATCTGGTTGCTTTAAATCTTGAGCTGCGATAGCTCAATGTTCTTGAAATGCTTTGTGCATCGAGATACAGATTGAGTTATGAGATAAATCATGCGGAAACAACTCAGACTGAACTCTGATAATCGAAGGCTTGTTAATGGTTTTAAACATATGCGGTTTTGAAATATGTTATGCATGAACGTTAAATGCAGAAAGCTTGTAAAGAAATACGTTGCAATTTGTTTATGGAAGTTCGGAGCTGAATCTCCTACGTCTCCCCTACTTCCGCAACGGGAAGGATCCACTAGAAGACTTTTATTACAGTGGCTCTCACTGCAACCCGTTCCGACAGCCCTTGATTGCAAGAACTCCTAGCACCTATGCACACCAGCCCGCAAGCCGTGTTTCTAATAATCACTTATTTAATGCCTCAGTAAGAAAGGGTATACAGACTTGTTTAACGTCTCTATACAAAGACTACAAGGAGAGTTTTTGTTTGATTCACTCATTTTCTGTTTTCGCTCAACTCTCAAATATATGAGTGAATTGTGTGTGAGATTACAGTGTATGCTCAATCTCTCGAATATAGAATCTCACAAACTGGGAAGTGCTCCTATCCGAGATGGTTCCACAATGTCTTCCCAGAGCTTGTGTTGTCGACTTGATATTTCTTTGAGGCTTTCCATCAGTGCATTATTTCACACCTAAGCACTGAAACAGCTTGCACACCAGCTACAATCTGCGACTACCACTGTTATGTGTTGTGCACATCTCTGTTTTTCATTCTGTAATTGCACAACACTCTCTATGTCTTGCGCTCGTCTCTTTTTCTGTGTTTGGTCATGTGTGTGCATCATCTGCTTGTGCTCTGCTCTTGTTATATATAGCCCCTTACGTAGATTTACCAGTTGGGCACAAAGTTGTAGCCGTTGAAAAGTCTTCTGACACTGTTGTACATTGAGTCTTTTGTCTTTTAATGCGTTGCAGGCTTTCCATCACTTTAAGCATGTGAGCACTATACTTGAGAATACAATACAAGCAAATCGATTTGAATACTGAAAATCAATCATCGTATAGTCTTGTATTCAAATCTCTTGGCTCGTAGATTTGATAGCATCTGCTGATGTGCTATCTAAGCTGGTTTTTCCTTAACCAGTTTTCCAGCTTGTTTCCATTCTGCTTCGAACTGGCTTTTTCATTACACTAAGCTGGTCAAAGATCTCTTCTTCTCTTCTCATCTGCTCTTGTTCACCAGCTGCTCTTGTTCTGTTCTTTCGTGCACTTGAACATTTTATGGGAACTGAGCTTGTTTCCCAGCTGGTTACTTCTTTCACCATAGGAATCTTCCTCCATGACTCCTTTGGTATCGGACGGCATGTGATATTCACGTCATCATAGGCATCGACATTGTTCACGATCACAGACTCCTTCGTCCATCTCTCTCATAAGCATCCAGCTTGACCAGATCTCCTGATCCGGTTTTCTCTTCTTCAATCTGGTCTGCTTTAGTTGAGCTGTCTTGTCCTTAACCAGCTTGGCTCTATTGATCTCGTCAAGAGCCACTGTGTTACTTGCTTGTTCTCTTTGTCCATTCAGACACCTCATCCAAACCATCAGCAAGCACACCTTTCTTTCACTGGTTGATTGAGCCAGTTCTTTGAGGATACTTTAAACCTTATCCTCGTAGAACTGCAATCCAGCAACAATGATTATATCCCTTCTTCTTCAGTCTACCCAAGGACTGAGATCCCTATGATTAACTGGTTAGAGTTGCGCTTAGTGATCTGACCAGCACTTGATCACTGGGCTTGTATATTCATCGGCACTTGAACACTGCACTTGTATGTTGCACAATCTACGCTTGACCATTTCTGCACTTCACCGAATCTCTCCGCGCTTGATCAATGAACTGCTCTTGTACCAAGCTGGTGCTCCCTGCACTGTGGAAGTCTTCTGTTGTACCAACTTGGGCGTTCCCTCACTATTCCAGCATAGACATCTTCAATTGTTCCAGCTTGGGCGTCCCCTTACTGTTCCAGTTTGGATATGTCCCTGTCTTCTCAATCAAGTGAAATGCACATCGCACGTAAACCGTTAGTAGAATAATAACAGATTTTGTGTTAATAAAAATTCAGATCTAATCTGTAAACACAGATCCTACAGAGGATCTCAGTGCGCTTCTGTTCTCTCGAGTAACAAAAGATTTGTGTAGAAAGAACTCGACTGAACAATAAACATATGTATATAAACTTGAAATCTGAATCTTGAAAGCAGTAAAAAAATAAAAGGGACGAGAGTTTGTTTCTGGAAGTTCGGGCTGAAACTCCTATGTCTCCCTTCTTCCTTGTACAGGAAGGAGTCCACTAGAAGATTTGATTATAACATCTCCTGCTTGAACCCAATCCAACAACCCGCAAGTTGCGAGAACTCCTAGAACTCAACTACAGTTTACAGACCCAAGATCTGTTCTACTTTACAATGGTTTGCTTTAAGATATTTCAGCTTAGACACGCTCTATACACTCTGTTTTTGATATACACTTTACTACACGAAACTACAGAGTGATTACAACTCAAAAAAATGAATTTTATGCTTTTGAGAGCTGAGTCGTCACGAGGAAGATGATGAACAGTGAGTTTTGTGTTCATTCATTTTTCACTGTTCGTTCTTGTATGCTTTGTTTGTATCTCTATGTTCTTCATTGTTCTGTCTTCCTTGTATATATGTAGCCTTTGTGCAAATATATCCGTTTACACGTTGTATAGATCTAAAGGATTTGGTTGCTAAATATTTGAAGCTTGTACAGTTCTTTGCATGTCTTCATTAAATGCTTTCTTCGTTTAGCACACATTCCGCCGTTCTCAGTTGAAAAGTAGTCCCACCGACCATAAAGAAATCTGGAGATATCAACACATAAAATCAAGCCAATTGTCGTATACGGCACCTTAAAATGTGATCGTATATATCCAGAGCTGATTTGTCCATTATCAGCTTATCTCGTTGAATTTTCTATGTGGAACTGCTCTAAGATGTTCTAATCTGAGTCTTTCTGCTTCTGAGATGCTTATGTGCTTCTTTTCTAAACTGCTTATATGCTCTGAGCTGATCGACTCTCTATTTATTCTATTTGTGTTGTTTTGTTCTGTTCTGCCCTGAGCTGATTCTATTCTGCCATGAGCTGATTCTGTTCTGTTAAGCTCTAAGCTGATCTGTTTGATTCTCTTTTTTATGTACTATTCCAGATTAGGTGTTCTCAGTCTTATCTGAACCGATTATGCTCTGAGTTGTTCACTCTGAACTGATATAGATACTATGCTGATTTTTCTGAACTGCTTAACTGAGCTGATCTCTGGACCTTGATTTTTTTTATGCTCTAAGATGTTTTAGCTTAGACATTCTCAGCTGATATCCCGATCTGATCTGAGTAACTGAACTCCTCACGTTATGTTCTGATAACTTATATGCTCTAATCTGAGAGCTTTTTGTGAGGTTTGAGCTGTTCTCCGAGCTGTCTTTCTCTGAAATGTTTGACTTCTTCATATAGATATGAGCGGTTTCTGCTACGATTTGGTATGTGTTGCTATAGTTGGTTCAGATCTGAGCTGTTTCATTTCTTCATTGTTCTTCTCTGAGCTGTTTCGTTTCTTTATTATTTTTCTCTGAGTTGTTTTGTCATAGTCTGTTCTGTGCTATTCCAGCTTGTTCATCTCTGAGCTGGTTTGGCACTGTTCTGATTATGTCTGTGTTGTTTCAGCTTGGACTAGCTCTGCTGTTTCAGCTTAGACCTCTAAGATGATCTTATTGATGCTTTAGTCCGTTCTTATTTCAGCTTGAACTGCTCTAATCTGGTTTTCTTTTTCGTTGTTCCTCTGAGTTGGTCTGTGAGCTGATCCAATACGAATCTCCTTCTAAGTTGTTCTAGTTCTCATCTGTTCTAATCTGCTTTGTACAGGTTTGTTCTACTCTAATCTACTTCGTACACTTCTAAGTTGTTTGAGGTGCTCTGCTCTATTCTTCCTAATTATATTTCCTGTGCTGAATCGCCTAATCTGATCTATCTTCAGCTCTGTGTGATCTGCTCTTGATCTGTTCTAAGATGATCTTGTTTCCTGAGCTGATCTTCCCTGATCTGATACGCTCTAAGCTGATCGAAGCTCCTAAGCTATCTCTTCTTCGCTGAACTGTGCCCTTTGTTTATACATCGTACTTCTTTAGCTCGCAGCTGATCTGCTCCAGCTCACTTTCTGATCTGCAACAGTTCTCTTCTTCAAATCGCAGATGCTCTGAACTAGATGGCTTCTGATCTGCTACAGTGTACTGCTTCAGCTCGCGTCTGATCTGATTCAACTTAGACATACGCACTCGATTAAATCGTTAGAAACATATAGCAAGTTTTTTGTTCATCAAAATTCAGATTTGATATGCTACGCAGATCCAACAATTCTTATGAGTATTTATTTAAATTTTTTTTACCGTTTCCTAGTTTGATATTTTGACGTTTTATTGGATCAACCTTTATGAATTATTGAATATTTCAAATTTCTGAATTGTGTAGTATTTTAAAAGAACAAAAAATTTCCGCGTTTTTCTTTTCAAAAGTACGGGCATTTCAACTTGGTATCATAGCATGGTCGTGTATAATAAGCGCTCACCTCCAGTCCACGAGAGTTCTCGCTACAGCCGTACCACTAAGTCTGTAAGTTTTAAGTGAAAAGGTTAATTTCGATGATTATTTTAGCTGGCATGCCTACTACTGCTTTGATTGACTCTGGTGCTACACATATTTTTATATCCGAGTCTTTTGTAAAGAAATTGTATATCCAACCTGATTTGTTATCTATGGGCTATTGTGTGACTATAGCATCGGGGGAAGAACGTTTGTCTAACCCGGTGCTTTGAAACATAGAACTTAGGCTTCATGGGAATCTAGTGACTCCTGATTTGATTGTTCTACCTGTTCCTGAGTTTGATTTGATCTTGGGTATGGATTGGTTGACGAGTTATGGAGTATTGATAGACTTCAGTCGGACAGTAGAGGTTAACCCACCTCATGGAGGCCGATTCTTGTTTGAGGCTCTGCAGAGCAAGAGAGCACCTCGCCTTATTTCAGCCCTGAAGGCGCAGAGCTTCTGGAGGAAAGGATGTCAGGGGTTTCTGTCTAGCATCTCTGTGATACCGGAGGATGAGAGGCCTACTCTAGTAGATGTCGATGTGTGAATGAATTTCTAGAGGTGTTTCCATATGATATTTATGGTCTTCTGCAAGGAGCTTAAGTTTACTATTGATGTAGTTCTTGACACAGCACCTGCTCCAAACCACCGTATCGACTGGAACCAACTGAGATGAAAGAACTGGAGGAGAAAATTCCGAAGTTGTTGAATAAGGGCTTCATACACCCCAGTTTCTCCCCGTGTGGTGCACCAGTGTTTTTCTTGAAGAAAAAGGATGGATGTATAAGGCTGTGCATATACTACAGAGAATAAAACAAGTTGACGGTGAAGAACAAGCATCCTTTGACAAGAATTGAGAATTTGTTTGATCAGATTCAGGGTGTAGCCATCTTTTCTAAGATTGATCTTCGTTCAAGCTATAGTGTAACGTCTCAGATTTAACGACTGTCCCCACTGTACCAACACTTGTCTTCCAGCGTGTTTTGTCCTCACTCGCACGCATCCTGAGAAATTCCAGAGGGTCACCCATCCCAAAATTGTCACAAGTCAAGCACGCTTAACTTTGGAGTTTCTAAGTGATGAGCTCCCGAAAAAAAGATGCACCTTGTTGGTATAAGTAGTACCAATTAAATCTGATAAGCCTTCCTCAACTAACCTCTCAACTACATCTATAACATCCCAGTCTTGTAATCCCTCTTTTTCGGTGTGCTATCGATTCATTCATGTGCCCCTTCGCCTCTAGAAGCCTGCCAGGAGCCGCTCATTGTCCGTGCAACCTCTGGCACCAACGATCACTCCACGCCCTATTTGAGCCCCGGACCTCACATGCCCACCAGCTTCCGCTTGGTTCGTCCCTGAACCACACCCTACTAAGAGAGATCGGCTCTGATACCAACTGTAACGCCTCAGATTTAACGACTGTCCACACTGTACCAACACTTGTCTTCCAGCGTGTTTTGTCCTCACTCGCACGCACCCTGAGAAACTTCCCAGAGGGTCACCCATCCCAAAATTTTCCCAAGTCAAACACGCTTAACTTTGGAGTTTCTAAGTGATGAGCTCCCGAAAAGAAGATGCACCTTGTTGGTATGAGTAGTACCAATTAAATCTGATAAGCCTTCCTCAACTAACCTCTCAACTACATCTATAACATCCAAGTCTCGTAATCTATCTTATTTCGGTGTGGTATCGGTTCATTCATGTGCCCCTTCGCCTCTAAAAGCCTGCCAGGAGCCGCTTATTGTCCGTGCAACCTCTGGCACCGACGATCACTCCCCGCCCTCTTTGAGCCCCGGACCTCACATATAGCCAGTTGAAGATCAGGGAGTCTAATGTCTACAAAACATCTTCCAGTACTCGTTATGGCCATTATGAGTTTCTGGTGATGCCATTAGGCCTAACATACGCACCCTCGGTATTTATGGACCTGATGAACACAGTATTTCAGACCTTCTTGGACCAGTTCATGATAGTATTCATTGATGACATTCTGATCTACTCCAAAATTCGAGGGGAGTATTCGGAGCATTTCAAGTTAGTATTGTAGATTTTGAGGGATAGACGGCTCTTTGCAAAATTCATTAATGTGAGTTCTGGCTTGAGAAAGTTGCATTCCTTGGCCATGTCATTTCGGAGAAAGGAGTTGAAGTAGACCCAGCAAAAGTGGAAGCGGTGAGGGATTGGCCAGTTCCTAAGAGCATGACAGAGATACGCAGTTTCTTGGATCTTGCAGGGTACTACAGACGATTTATAAGGGGTTTTCGAAGATGGTAGTTCCCTTAACATCGCTAACTAAGAAACATGCTAATTATGAATGGACCCCTGAGTGTCAAGAAGGATTCGACGGATTGAAGCAGATATTGATGGAAGCTCCAGTGTTATCGATGTTTTCTGGGCAAGGAAACTGTGTTCTCTATACATATGCATCTAAAATGGGATTGGGTGCAGTTCTGATGCAAGACAGGAGTGTAATGCTTATGCCCCTAGACAGTTTAAGAATCATTAGAAGAATTACCCTACCCACGATCTGGAGCTAGCAGCAATGGTGTTTGATTTGGAGGCATTAACTGTATGGGGAGAAGTGTGAGATTTTCACAGATCATAAAGAGCATCTAGTACTTCTTCACCCAAAAAGAGCTGAACATGCGCCAATGACGATGGTTAGAGCTGGTTAAGGACTATGATTGCACCATCAATTACCATCAGGGGAAAGCAAATGTAGTGGTTGATGCATTGAGCAGAAAATCAGCAGGATTATCACAGTTGACTGTCCAAAGACCACTAGATACCGAGATCAAGAGGTTTGAGTTAGAGGTGATTACACATGAGTGTGTCGTGAAGTTGGCCCATGCAAATTGTCAGGCCCGATGCTCTAAATCAAGGATTAATTACTCAATTAATCACAATTATGCTGAAACATGAAATCAGGGCTAAAAATTTTCGTTTTGGCCTAAACGGAAATCATTTCTTAAAAAAATACATTCATAAATAAAATAGGATCTAACTCAAATTCCAACACATCAACGGCATACAAATAAATCCAAGTATGCATCAAATACAGATACCCAATACAAGGTAACATAGGTCATCCCCTGGTTCAATACGTAATACAAATATAACTGGGACTCAGAATGGGGATCTACCAGCCGACGCTCCACTCGGTCCAGCTGGATTACCTGAAGATCTAGCAAAGGCCAATCACAGACCAAAGAATCCCAAAAACAGGGAAAAGAAACAAGGGTCAAACCTCACGAAGAGAATCTAAAAAGCAACAAATATATCAGTCATGCAATCTTTCAAACGTGCAATGCGTGAGGGCTACCAAGAATCATCGCTAGGCAAGGCACAACGACTCAGCTGTGCAGAATCAAATGCTGTGATATTCAAGTACGATGACTCAGCCGACCATCACAGTTCAGTGGTATTCAGGCACGACGACTCAGCCGGCCATCACATCAATATCGACGTTGGACCTTTCAGGCACGACGGCTCAGCCGACCGATCACAACGCTCAAAGGAAATCGGTTCACAAGAGGATTGGGCTCAATATGTATGCGTGAATGCACAGCTGAATCATGCTTATATCAATGCATATAACTCACCCGCACACGGACAGATAAGAGCACATAATCAGCATCATAATCAAACAGTCAATACCAGCACACAGACCACAGCAATTCAACAAGAAAGAAATATTCCCCAAGATGATATTCAAGCTGCTAAATCTATCTCAATTCGTAACTTCCTCAAATACTTCAGCAGATCACGCGAGAACACAGCTCCAACAGCCTACTCAAATCCGTTGTTCCCATAGCTCATCAAAAACTCAACGGAGGATTCCTACAGGCTGAAATCTGCCAAGACATCTAATAATCATCTCCCATCAAAGCTCATCCAGCTTATAGTCTAAGGCTTCCTAGCCTATATCAGCTACCCAAATCTACAGAGCACTATCCAGCTCTAAAGCGAAGCTTAAATCGGTAAGGAACCACTTACACAAAGCTGCTAAAGAACAGAAGAATGACTGGTCAACAATCGCGAAGATATATGAGCTCTGCAACTACTTTGTGCTCCCTCAACACGTCGACCCAAGTCTCCAAACTGGTATCAATCCAAAAATCTTGAAGATACGAGCTCAGAGCCACCAATCTTGCTCCAAACGGCAGTGTAAATCGACGGCAATCGACGGAAGAAGGTTTTGAATGAACAGTAAGGGTTTCGAATCTCTCGGGAATAAGATAAGAAATTTCGGGTCTCAATTTCTATAAGTCTTCATCGACACTGATATAAATAATTCTTCCAGTCAAAGCTACAGTGAAAGTCAACCACTCAGGTCCAAACTGATACCAGCTCTAAGATCTTAGCGCTACATCAGATCTCGGCGCTAACCTAGATCTGACTTCTATACACTATACTAGCGCACGGTCACTAAACGACGTTGCGTAGGAGTCCCGCTCCAAAACAAACAGATCTCGCGACATAGACCTGCTCGCGAATATGCAGATATGGTCAAATCTGAAATCCATAAACCGTACGAAATAATCCAAACTCACGAACCGGACCGGTTCACACAGTACCGTTGACCAACACATGACATTCCCCAAGTTGGCACGCACATCTTCTCTCACCCACTGAACAGATTTCACTCAACCAGCACCAAATCTGATCTACGCCAAATGACATCGTTTCACTTATACTCAACCCGTGCATACCCAGGTAATCCAAAATGACATCGTTTCGCTTCCCTCTCAAGCCAACTCCCTCAATCACAAGAGGGACAGATCTGGACACCCGGATCTTACTCAAATCTGAAAATAATGAACCGGTCTACTCAAACCGCAAACCAAACCGATTCTCCCAACTCCTCTAATTCACTCGCACAGGGTATTCTCCAAATCTGAACTCCAGCAATAAACAATACATCAAATCTGTCCAGCGCTACGTTCTCCCTTACGCAACTATATGCACCCCGATAAATTTCTAAGTCAAATCTGAAGCTCATATACTCAAATCTGCCCGCGTCCAAAGCTGATCTCACAAACAGCTTTGACCAATATTCTTAGGCCAAACATCTGATAAATCATAAGGAATATTTCTCCGATTAAATCCTCATACCAATCAAATCTGCTCAAACATTCTTATGAGATTAAATCGGACTAATTCCTCGAATCTGTTCATTACACGTCACTAATCAAACCTGTTAATTACAGTCCTCACATCCTCCCCACCTTAAGAGATTTCGTCCTCGAAATCAAAAGGCAACTACGAATCAAAATCGAAGGACTACAGAACTGAAACCTAACAAATCGACATTCCTCAATGCTTAACAACAATCATTCTCCAGAAACAACAAGGACAACTCCAAACATCAATTCAGCAAACTAGAAAATTACCTGGATCAATACTGCGAATGCTCAAACAGATGAGGCCACTCTTGTCTCATCTTTTCTTCAACTTTCCAGGTAGCTTCCTCTCTGCCATGCTTGCTCCATTGGACCATCACCAACGGTATAATCTTATTTCTCAACTGCTTCTTATTCCTATCCAGAATCTGCACTGGATATTCAACATAGCTTAGGGTCTGATCCAGCTCCACTTCATCAGTTCTTAGCACATGGGATGGATCTGGCTCGTATTTCCTCAACATTGACACATGAAACACATCATGTATCACTGCTAACTCAGCAGTAAATTGTAATATGTATGCCAAAGATCCAATCCTCTCAATAATCTCAAAGGGACCAACGAATCTAGGAGCCAATTTACCCTTAAATCTGAATCTCATCACGCTCTTGAAATGAGAAACTTTAAGAAATACTCGATCGCCAACCTCAAACTCTAAAGGTCTGCGTCTCTTGTTAGCATAGCTAGCTTGTCGATCTTGTGCAGCTTTCATTCTAATCCGAATCAACTCAATTTGATCTTTCATATGCTGCACAAATTCAGGAGTAGACAACTGTTTCTCACCAATCTCTTCCCAGCAGATCGGTGATCTACACTTTCGACCATACAAAGCTTCAAATGGGGTCATCCCGATAGTCACTTGGTAACTATTGTTGTATGAAAATTCAATCAGAGACAGATAATCCTGCCAGCTACTACTGAAATCCATCACAATTGCTCGCAGCATATCTTCCAAAATCGGTATGGTCCTCTCGGATTGGCCATCTATCTGAGGGTGATAAGTTGTACTCAAAGACAATCTCGAACCCATAGCTGCTTGCAAACTCTTCCAAAATCGGGAAGTAAATCTTGGATCTCTATCAGACACTATCGAAACCGGCACTCCATGCAATCTAACCACATGGTCAACATACAATCTAGCCATCTTCTTCATAGAACACCTCACATCATAGGGAATGAAGCCCGCTGACTTCGAAAGTCTATCAACAACAATACAAATCGCATCACATCCCTATTTGATCGAGGTAAATGCGTCACAAAATCCATGGCCACGTGCTCCCAATTCCATTGAGTCACTTCTAAATTCTGTAGCAATCCACCAGGTCTCATTATCTCAGCCTTGACCTGTTGACAATTCAAACATCGAGCTACAAATCCAGAGATATCATTCCTCATACCTTCCCACCAGTAGTGAGACTTCAAGGCATGATACATCTTCTTCTCGCCAGGATACACACTATAACGACTACAATGGGCCTCACTCAATATGGTTTCCTTCAGATCAATCAAATTTGTAACAACCAATCTTCCGCTAAATCTCAGACATCCATCAGAAACAGAAAAATCTTCCGACTGACCATTCTGGGCCTTAATCTTCAACTCATGAATATACGGGTCGCTTCTCTATGCTGCTCTAATGTCTGCAACAATCTGAGGTTCAACTTGTAGAGAAGAAACCACGAAGTACCGATCCTCTAGCTGAAAACGCCATCCAGAAGTCCCCAAATCCTCATGGACTTTGGATAAACTCATCTACGTCAACATCGCAGGCTGGGCTTTCCTACTCAAAGCATCCGCTACTAAGTTCATCCGTTCAGGATGATACTGAATCTCATATCAAAATCTTTGAGCAACTCCATCCAACAAAGTTGCCTCATATTCAGATCTAACTGAGTGAAGATATACATCAGGCTCTTGTGGTCCGTGTATACAAGTAATGACGCCAAATTTTCAACGCAAAAACAATAGCATCCAACTCTAGATCATGAACTGTGTATCTCGTCTCATGGGGTTTCAACTGTCGAGACGCATACGCTATCACTCGCCCGTTCTGCATCAATACACAGCCCAAACCATTCAGAGAAGCATCGGAACAAACAACAAAACCTCCAGAACCTGAAGGCAACACCAACATAGGAGCAATATTCAACTTCTCGTTAAGCCATTGAAAACTCGACTCACACTCATCCGTCAACATAAATCTCCTATCCTTCTAGGTCAATCGCTTCATTGGCTTGGCCATTGAAGAAAAACCCTCAATGAAACGCCTATAATAGCCAGCCAAACCCAAGAAACTACGAATCTCTGAAACACTCCTAGATCGCTCCCAGTTAAGAACTGCTTCGATCTTACTAGGATCCACCGAAATACCTTGTGCAGATATGACATGACCCAAAAATATTACCTTATCCAGCTAGAATTCACACTTGCTGAACTTCACGTAGAGCTTTGAGTCTCTCAGTTTCTGCAACACCAATCTCAAATGTTCTTATGCTCTCTGAAAATCCTTGAATACACCAAGATATCATCTATGAAGACGGTCACAAAATGATCGATGTACTCACTAAAGACGCGATTCATCAAATCCATGAAATCAGCAGGAGCATTCGTCAATCCAAAAGGAATCACCAGAAACACATAATGACCGTATCTAGTCCTAAAAGCCGTCTTCGACACATCAGCGTCTCTAATCCGCTATTGATGATAACCATATCGTAGATCGATCTCAGAGTACACGGTCGATCCCTGCAGCTGATCAAACAAATCATCAATCCTAGGCAAAGGATGATTGTTCTTGATCGTCGCTTTATTCAACTGCCAAAAATCTACACACATCCTCATAGATCCATCCTTCTTATTCACAAAGAGAACGGAGCTCCCCAAGGCGACATACTCGGCCTTATGAAACCCTTCTCCAAAAGATCACGCAATTGATTCTTGAGCTCCTTCAACTCAGCTGGCGCCAACCGATAAGGGGCTCTCAAAATCGGGGATGTTCCTGGCACCAACTCTATGCTGAAATCAATCTCCCGTCTTGGAGGGAATCCAGGAATCTCATCCGAAAACACATCTGGTAACTCACGAGCAATCGGGACATCACTCAACTCTCACGATTCTCGAGAAACATCAAGGGCATAAATAATGAACCCTGAATTCTCTAGAGACAACAGACTGAACATCTCCATGTCCGACACTAGTGGAATCTTCGATCGCGAATCAGCACCGTAGAAATCCCACTTCTCCCCAACTTGAGGTCTAAACCTCAACACACCATGGAAACAATCAACAGTCGCTCTATAACTGGACAACACGTCCATTCCCAAGATACAATCAAATCTCTAATCTCCAAGACAATCAGGTTAGTCACCAACACATGCTCATCAAATCTAATCACACAATCCACAACCACTTCATGGGACATCAACCACACACCAGCAGGAGTAGAAACAGATACAACATCACATAGTGGGTTAACACTCAACCCACACTCATGCACAAACAAATCAGACTGCCCAGGCTGCCCACAATTATGGCAAAGACCCTGAACTGCACGGCACTGTGTAGTCATATGGCGACCTCCGCACTGACCACACGACACACCTCCTGAGCCACTACCACCAGAGCTAACGGAACCAGACGAACTCGAATTCGGTCATCTCTTAAACTATTTCCCACGAGGCTTAAACCACTGGCAAATCGACTGCTGCAAAGTCTGAGGAGGCTGAAATGATGGCATCGCCTCGGGCACAGGTTGAAAAGTGCGTCCAGTTTTCGGATGAACCTGATTCTGCGCTTCTAACAGACTCTCCTCAATACCCACCGCTCGGTCCACTGCCTCAGCATACGTCACAAGAGAACCAGCTAACACCATACGGAACAAATCAGGCCTCAAACCTCTCAGAAACTTGTTCCTCTTCGTCCTCTCCTGGCTAGAAACGTGGGGAACATACGACAAAAGCGAAGAAAACTATCTAGCATACTCAGCCACTCTCATGTTCCATTGCTTTAGATTTTCGAACTCCCGCTCCCGGTTATTGTAGTAGGACTCAGGGGTATACTCCTGTCGAAACGCTGCACAGAAGCTCTCCCAAGAAATCAAAGTACCACTCTCTCTCATAACTCGAGAAGTACCTTTCCACCAATGTTGATCATTGTCCCTCAACTGCAAGACAGCCAACTTCAGTCTCTTCTCCTGGGATTACTCCACCGTTTCAAACAATTCCTCCATATGTTCCAACCAGCCTTCAGCCATCAGACCACTCTCAGCTCCAGTGAACGTATGGGGATTCATCCTCTGGAACCTAGCCAGAACTAGCTCCATCTCGCCAATATGTCTTGTCACATCTTCCACCTCTGTATGTCTAGCACGACGACGCAAAGGTATACCCTGCTGCTCAACATCCTCATCACTCTCGGGAGCCCTAGACTCCTCACTGTCTGCCTAGCGATTCTACTCCTACCTCTCCTCGGCGGCATCTATCAAAACTCAAGGTAAGAACCAACAGATAACACACAGAGGCAGATAATCAAAATCACAGAGTCAATCACAAGCAAAAGCTCAAACTGTGCCTACACTGGAAAAGAAATCGAGCTTATCCCAGTTTAAGCTCTTATATCAAAATGTCAGGCCCGGTGCACTAAATCAAGGATTAATTACTAAATTAATCACAATTATGCGGAAACATGAAATCAGGGCTAAAAATTTTCGTTTTGGCCTAAATGGAAATCATTTCTTAAAAAAAATACATTCATATTAAAATAGGATTTGACTCAAAATCCAACACATCAACAGCATACAAATAAATCCAAGTATGCATCAACTACAGATCCCAATACAAAGTAACACGGGGCATCCCCTGGTTCAATACGAAATATAAATATAACTGGGACTAAGAACGGGTATCTACCAGCCGATGCTCCACTCGGTCCAGGTGGATTACCTGAAGATCCTGCAAAGGCCAATCACAGACCAAAGAGCCCAAAAATAGGGAAAAGAAGCGAGGTCAAACCTCAGTACGAAGAGCATCTAAAAAGCAACAAATATATCAGTCATGCAATCTTTCAAAGTACAATGCATGAGGGCTACCAAGAATCATCGATAGGCAAGGCACAACGACTCAGTTGTGCAGAATCAAATCCTGTGATATTCAGGTACGACGACTCTGCCGACCATCACATTTCAGTGATATTCAGGCACGACGACTCAGCCAGCCGATCACAACGCTCAAAGGAAATCAGTTCACAAGTGGATCAGTATGTATGCGTGAATGCACAGCAGGATCATGCTTATATCAATGCATATAACTCACACGCACACGAACAGATAAGAACACATAATCAGCATCATAATCAAGCAGTCAATACCAGCACATAGATCACAGCAATTCAACACGAAAGAAATATTCCTAAAGCTTATATTCAAGCTGCTAAATGTAGCTCAATTCGTACCTCAAATTCCTCTAATACCTCAGCAGATCACGCGAGAACACATCTCCAACAGCCTGCTCATATCCGTTGTTCCTTTAGCTCATCAAAAACTCAACGGAGGATGCCTACAAGCTCAAATCTGCCAAGACATCTAATAATCATCAAATCTCATCCAGCTTATATTCTAAGGCTTCGTAGCCTAAATCAGCTACCTCAAATCTACAGAGCACTATCCAGCTCTAAATCAAAGCTTATATCGGTAAGGAATCACTTACACAAAGCTACTAAAGAACAGAAGAACGACTGGTCAACAATTGTGAAGATACACGAGCCCTTCAACTACTTCGCGCTCCCTCAACATGTCGACCCAAGTCTCCAAACTGGTATCAATCAAAAAACCTTGAAGACACGAGCTCAACGCCACCAATATTGCTCCAAACGACGGTGTAAATCGACGGCAATCGATGGAAGAAGGGTTCGAATAAATAGTAAGGGTTTCGAAGCTCTCGGGAAGAAGATAAGAAATATCGGGTCTCAATTTCTCTAAGTTTTGATCGACACTGGTATAAATAATTCTTCCAGTCAAAGATATAGTGAAAGTCAACTACTCAGGTCAAAGCTGATACCAGCTCTCAGATCTTAGCGCTACATCAGATCTCAGCGCTAACCCAGATCTGACTTCTATACACTGTACTACTGTGCAGTCACTAAACGACGTCGCGTAGAAATCCCGCTCCAAAACAAACAGATGTCGTGACATAGGCCCGCTCGTGAATATCCAGATCTGGTCAAATCTGAAATCCATAAACCGTACTGGTCTACACCAAACTCACGAATCAGACCAGTTCACACAGTACCGTTGACCAACACATGACTTCCCCAAGTTGACACGCACATCTGCTCTCACCAACTGAACAGATTTCACTCAACCAGCGCCAAATATGATCTACGCCAAACGACATCGTTTCACTTATACTCAACCTGCTTATACCCTGGTAATCCAAAATGACATCGTTTCGCTTCCCTATCAAGGCAACTCGCTCAAACACAAGAGGGACAGATCTGGACACCCAGATCTTACTCAAATCTGAAAATAACTATAGCGCACCAAAATCCTAAGAACCACAAGTTGATTAGCCTTTCTTTTCCAAGGGCTGATTCGAGTTTGAGCAATCAGATTCTTTCTCTTTTTCAGCTTTAGAGCAATGGTCAGAAGGTCCCGGAAGGATTTTGCCCAAGCACAATTTGATGGAATCCAGACTTTGTTCCTTTTGAAAATAAAACAAGGACTTTGAACAGGGAGTTTTGTTTTTAAATGTATCAAATTACAAATAAAAATAGTAGTGGGGAGTTTTTATAAATCTGTTATAAGGACAAGAGTTGGCACAGCAGCCATGCCTACTCGAGTATTTCCACCTACTAAAAATCATTCTCCCTTGTATAAAATGATTTACGTGAGTCTCTGGATTCATTTGGTTGCACTTCAAACTTTTAGTTTCTCTAAAGTTAAGTAGTTTTTCGTTGTTCTTGTGGAGACTTCCAACCACGATCATCTGCACGTTGCGACCTTCATTTTAGGCAAGTATCTTTGATTCTTGCTGCATTGAGAAAACATATATTGCTCGTTGTTTCCTATGTATGCTGCAGTTCAGTTTAGCTTCAGTAATGTTGAGTTCGAGTTATGGATTCACTGCCTTGATACTTTAGTTTTGAGGAAACTCACCAGGAAGTTAACCAGAAATGGTGTAATTTAAATTATACTGAGTTGTAAAAATTCCAGAGTTTTTGTTTTCTGCAGTTCCATGAAGACTCTGGACATTGAATTTGAATGAATAAACAACGCTGGTTCAATCAGGAGCATGTCCTGATTTGATAAGCGAAGTTAGTTTGTTCGGATTCTGTCTAAGTCGAAGCATGGTTAGTGTCCATCAGCAGTTGCATTGTTCGCATTTCAGTAGTCGTATTGTTGCAAAATCAGCAGTTGCCTTCTAGGATCAGCAGTTGCCTTTTTTTTATTATATTCAACAGACGCACTGTTCATAACCAGCAGACGCATCCTAACATTGTGTTCAGTTGTTGACATCTGGTTATTATGTGACGACATCGTTTTACTTAGTATATTTGTCCCACATTGCGACTAGTTCCTATTCATTGCGACTAGTTCCTATTCATTGTGACTGGTTTGTCTTGCGACTTGTTTGTCTTGCGACTGATTTGTCTTGCGACTGGTTTATACCATCGACTGTTTTCTTGAGTAACGTTTGTTTTTTTTTGCGTCGCCTGTTTTTAGCACTTCCAAGTGCATTTCCTTAGAGCTGGTTCTCAACCCCAAGTATAGCTGTACACTCAGTAGCAATTTTAAAATAAAATGAGTTTCATGGCAATGATTCCACCAGATTTCAGTGATCGATTTTCCATCAAGAGCTAGTATAAAGCTATCCCAGAGAGAAGTAAAGTTCAGACTTCAGGATTAGAGGACCCGATCATTGTCAAGGGACAGGATTACAGTAGGACCATAATCCCTTCGTGTAAGGGAAAGGATTATGGAAATATTGTAATCCCTTCACAGATAATTACTGATCAGTAGTTATCATGCTTCATGCACAAGGACCAACAGAGTGCCTCTAGATCATCATCATTCAGTATAAACAATTCAGATTCGAGTTTTGAATTGTCCTTGTTTAGCAAGTTCCAGTTCAGTCGCCTGCATTATTATATTGTTACTTCCAGCTTTACTTGTTGAGCCCCTAGTCTCATTAGTTTTCTCAATGCAGGTGAGGCATCTCAGGAGCAGGCGGGTGGTGCTAGTTGATCTGGATTGGGGGAAATATGTTTGTCAAAGGCCGGCGTCTTCCGCAGAGTCTTAGCTTTTGTTGTTTTGGATCTTTTTTCAATTGTATTAAGATCTCTTGCAACAATTGTGAACTTATGTAAAATCCAGAAGTTGTAACATTGCAGTTAGAAATCTGTTTGTCATCTATTTTTTTTATTTTCCCTTGGCGCCATTAGCTTCGTTCCAGCTTTCAGTTTATATATTCGAATTTGGTCCTTACATTTGTTAAAATTCTTAAATTTTCCCACTCCGTTGACTCCCTTGGGTTTGGGCGTCACAACATGGTATCAGAGCGACGGTTCTGAGATAAACACATCTTCCCAGTCTGGAGCAGCTTTCATCGTCCGCATCTCCTGGTTTGTGAGTTTTATTTTATGATAAGAGTTCTTTCTCTTTCAAGTTCTGATCTTATGTTGTGGTGGATTTCGGGCTATAGATTAAGATGTCAGGAAGAGGGAGAAATAGAAGAAGCAACCTAGATGATGAAACAAATCTAGATAGCAATGATCGAATTTCCCAACTCTTAGAACTAATGATAGAACAACCCGCCCGAGGCAACGGCCAATCTTCTAGTAGCAGGGGACCACATTATGATGATTCCCAGGAGAGGTTTCGAAGACAGAAACTGCAAGAGTTTAGTGGCACTACAGAGCCGCTTGTTGTGGAGAGTTGGATTAAATCCATGGAAGTGATTTTCGAATACCTCCAGACTCCAGACTTGGATAGGCCAAGATGCGCCATCTATATGCTAAGATGTGACGCAATGATCTGGTGGGAGGGATCGAAGCTGTCTGTAGACTTGGCAAATCTTTCGTTGGAAGAGTTCAAAGGAGTATTTTATGAGCAGTATTTTACTGCGGATAAGAGGTCTGAGTTGAAGCGAGAGTTCTTGACCTTGAATCAAGGGAGTTTAACTGTGCAATAGTACATCCAGAAGTTTGAGAGAGGCTGCTATTTTGTACCTCTTATAGGAAGGGACCCTGAGGAGAAGCTGAGCCACTTCATGGAAGGGTTGAGACCTACATTCAAGCTGAATGTTAGGTTTGCAGGACCCAGATCTTATAGGGAAGCAGTAGACAAGGCTCTATGAGTGGAGAAAGATTGGAAAGATGTGTAGCAGGAGAGACAGCAGAGGAGGCAATCCTTTCAACAAGTAGATTTGAGGCCGTCTAAAAAACAGAATAAAGGCCAGCAGCGACCTCAAGAGCCAAAACCTATTCCAGCCCAACCTATCAGTGATGTACCAGCTGGTAATAGCAAGCCAGTTTGTACCAAATGCCATAAGAATCACTCGGGACAATGTATAGCTGGTCAGAGTGGATGTTACAAGTGTGGTGCTCAAGGCCACATCTCTAAGTTCTGCCCTCAGTCGAAGCAGCTGGTGCCCAGCAGGGCTTATGTCATGACTTCTGAACAAGCTAAACCAGATTCCACGGTGATGACGGGTAAGATTGTGGTTGCTGGTTTGTCTTCCTTTTCCCTATTAGATTCAGGTGCGACCCATTCCTTTATAGCTGAGGAATTTGCTAAGAAGTTATTGCGTAGGCCAGAGAGATTGTCCATAGGCTATTGCGTAATTGTGCCATCAGGAGAAGATTTGATATCTCGTGACATCTATCGTGACTTAGAGCTTGAACTTCAAGGGCATGTAGTCACTGCCGATTTGATTGTTCTATTGATGCCTGAATTCGACTTAATTTTGGTAATAGATTGGTTGTCCAAATATGGAGTAGTGATCGACTTTAAACTTAGGACAGTAGTTGTGAACCTGCCCACAGGATTTCGGATTTCATTTAGATCTGATCGCCTTCAGTAGAGTTGCTCGCTTAGTTTCAGCCTTGAAGGCGCAG
>KQ995311.1:191179-210458 GCA_001598015.1 Dorcoceras hygrometricum
GTTTCGAGTCGTGATGACTAATCAGTACAACCAAGACCTCGGACTTATGCACTCGACAAATGGTAACCACTTGGAAAGTCCGAAGGAGGGTAGTTCGATAGATCACCATGTCACTATCTATCTGCATGCTCAGAACATCACAATGTTCCCTACCAATGAAACATGGTACTTCGCATCGCAGATACTAGTCTCGAACTCGGGCGGCCTTATCCTCATTTTGACGGCCCAATCGACTAGGAACATGTTTAGAATACACAGCGACTATTAGATGTGTTTCATGATAGCCGTCATACCCACTATCACATCTAACATACGCTTTAGTGTAATCTAGGTCTTTACTCAACACAATTGTAAATCATTACACATATAATGAAAGTAAAGAATGCCATAAAAGAATGCGAATATCATATATAAAGATCGTTTGTACAAGAGTCAATAAAACCCACATGCCACAAGTTGGCTAGTTGGGCATCTACTCTAACACCAAGCTGGACAGAGTGGAGGTTCAGCTGGTCGATCCTCGTTCCCTTGAGTCCCAGTCTATTTTATTATGTATTGAACCGGGGGATGCCCCGTGATTCTATGTATTTGGGGATCTATTGTTGATTTGAGATTTGTGTTACCTGTTTTGTATGGGTTTGAGTTAACTCATATTTTGAGTATTTATATTTTGAATGTATGTTTTGAGTTCAGGCCCAAACTATTTCGAAAAATTTAAGCCCTAATTTTATGCTTCCGTGATTATGTGCTAAAAATTTTTAAGCCCTAATTTTATGCTTCCGTGATTATGTGTTTAATTGTGCTGTAATCTTGTGTGATTAGCACGGGGCCTGACAAAAGCATAGCTGGTTAGCTCAAGAAATATGCAAGCTGCTCTAAGTAAGCTTGAATCTGAGAATGAGGAGCTGAGAAGCAGGTCCGAGGAGATGCTTAATGAGAACAAGCGACTGCCTGATATAATAATATATTGGACCATGTCTTCTGCTTCTCTTGAAAAACTGCATGGAGCTATGAAGCCATCTAGAGATAAATCGGGATTAGGCTATAATAGCGATGAGAGCAGTTTGTATCCCACAGTTGGAAAGGACAAAGTTTAAAACAATGAAATTTGTAAAATATGGTGCGGGACGGCCCGAAGAGGCACAATATGTTGACGATAAGATAACAGCTAAGCCTCCGAACTGGCAAGGTTGTATACTGCTCGTGAGAAGCCTCGGGAAAGCTGGCTTAACAAAAGAATTGAACAGACGCGGGGTAAACCCAAATCTGGTGGAAGAAATCTAGGCCAATTTTCTCGACCTTCTACGAAGGATAGGCAGTACAGGCCTAAAATCTCAAGCCTATATCACAAGGCCAACATGCTGCATATCAAACTACAACCGGAGCAAAGAACACACACGGAACACAACGAGATACAACATAACGATATCAATGATTTACAAGCTAACCAGACTTCACGAGCAAAAGCAGAGTTCATCTCATTGAACCAGCTCAGAGGTAGTGTCACACGCTCAGATTGCATATTTAACTCTTTGCGTCACACTATCTTCTATACACACACTCTATAGTATTGAACCTTCATTGTAAATCAAAATAGAAAGTGTTGAGTGCTATATTTTCACAACCAGCTCGGAGATGTGTTAATTGTATTACGAACCAGATCGTTGGTCTGGATTCGTTGGTTAAGTGCAAGGAGTTATTGCAGCTGCAAGCTGTTGGATAGGGTTTGTACAAGTGGTTGTATAAATCAAATATTCTAGTGGAAATCTTTTCCATTGAGGAAAAAGGAGAATTAGCTTCGAACTTCCAAAAACAAACCTCTCGACTCTTAACTTTCATATTTTTGCATTCGTTTAACTGTTCACTGATTGAATCATGTTTTTCTGCATAAAATCATTTTATTACACGAGACAACAAATATCACTGAGAACCCTCCTAGCTGGTAACTCAGCTGGAGGTTTGCATCGAGCAGTAAAATATTTTAAAATAGATTTCAAACAAAAAAGTATCAAATGAGTTCATTCAACCCCCCCCCCCCCCCTTCTGAAATGGGTTGAGATTATCTAAGTGTGGGTCCCGAAAGGTCTAATCAAACCTGGACACAAATAGACCAAAGGGTACCAAAGTTTTCATTGTATATGATTGCAAGAACAGCAGATTTCCAGATTGGAGCAATCAACGTGGTATCTGGACAGTGGATGTGCGAGACACATGCATTGTATATGATTGCAAGAACAGCAGATTTCCAGATTGGAGCAATCAACGTGGTATCTGGACAGTGGATGTGCGAGACACATGACTGAAGATGCCAAGCTGCTAACAAACATTAAATGATGCAATGGACCCAAGATCACCTTCGGTGACAATTCAAATGGTAACACCGTGGGTAAGGGTAAGCTTACCCATGGTAATTTTACTGTCAACAACGTTCTTCTTGTTGAGAACTTGTGCTACAACTTGATAAGTATCAGTAAGTTGTGCGACAGTATTTATTCTGTTAAATTCCAAATGCACACTTGCACTTTTTTGAATCCGGAAAGTCTGAGTGTGCTGGTAGGTTATCGATCTGGAAATACCTACAAAGTTGATTGTTCATATCAACTGCATACAAAACAAACATTCCTAGTAGCTGATTCTTCCAAAATCTGGCTATGGGATCAGCGGATGAATCATCTAAATTACAAAACAATTGCCAATCTGAGTAGCGTGAGTTAGTTGATGGCTTACCCAAAATAAAATTTTCAAAGGACAAGATTTGCTCTGCCTGTCAGCTGGGTAACCATTTAAAATCAACTTTCAAAACTAGAGGCAATGATAAAACCTATGAAATACACCCTTGTTGTGGTTGATTTTTCGAAATTTACTTGGGTGTTGTTTTTGAAATCCGAAGATCAAACTGCCGACCAGCTGATAACTCTTGAAACGTTTACAAAATGAGCAATCTTGTAATGTCAACCGGATTAGGAGTGACAGAGAACAGAATTTTTGAATTTTAAAATCTCCTCCTATCTGAACGACATTGGAATCAAATATGAGTTAAGTGCAGCTAGAACACCTCAGCAAAACGGGTTAGCTGAGCGTCGAAATAGAACTTTAAAAGAAGCTGCCACAACTATGATTGCTTATTCTGGTATTTCAAAAAAACTTTGGGTAGAATTAGTCAACACCGCTTGCTATACTCAGAACATATCGATGATAAATAAGCGACACGGTGTTACTCCATATGAGATCTGGAATGGCAAGAAACCTGATATTTCTTATTTCAGGGTGTTTGGATGGAAATTTTTTATCCATATCAATGTTAAAACACATTTAAGAGCTTTTGATGTTAAATCTGATGCAGGTATCTTTCTGGGATACTCAGTCGTAAGGCGAGCATATCGAGTCTTCAATAACAGAGCACTATCTTTTGAAGAATCGGCACATGTGGTGTTTGATGAAACCAGCTTTAGATCAACATCAGCTTCCAAGCTAAATGATCTTTGCACTCGTTTGGAATCTACTAATCTTGAGGAATCAAGTGACGACGAGGCACAAAACAGAGGTCAAGCTGGTGACCAGCACGCTTTGGATATGCCTATCACAAACGCAGTTATTCAAGATGAGGAGCAAGCTGGTACAGATCACTTTCAAGCTGATGGAGAATGTGTGCATGCTGACGAGCCAAATATTACTAATGACTCTACAACAAGTGGTAATCCAACAAGTAGTGATCAAGACAATCCAGCTAGAGCGCAAGGGGAACAGCATGAACCGCCTACCTCATACAGAATAGGTCTTCGGTGGAATAAAAATCATCCACCCGAGCTGGTCATCGGTAATTCCACTGCACCCATTAGGACACGAGGCTAGATTATAAATGAATATTTCAACTCTCCATTCATTTCTCATATTGAACCTAAGAATATAGAAGAGACCTTAGTAGACCCGAGCTGGATAGAAGCAATGGAAGAAGAACTAGGGCAATTCGAAAGTAGTAATTTATGGCATCTATTTCCTAGACATGATCATCAAAATGTTATAGGAACAAAATGGGTCTTTAGGAATAAATTAGATGAAAATGGTAATGTAGTTCGAAACAAGACTAGGCTGGTAGCGCAAGGCTATAGGCAAGAGGAAGGAATAAAGTTTGAAGAATCCTTCGCACCAGTATCTAGAATTGAGGCCATTCAAATTTTTCTTGTGTATGCCTCATTTAAGAACTTTAAAGTCTATCAAATGGATGTCAAAAGTTTTTTCTTAAATGGCATCTTGAATGAGGAAGTGTATGTTACACAACCTCCTGGTTTCATAGATCATACCAAACCAGACTTCGTATATAAGCTTGACAAAGCTTTGTATGGTTTGAAACAAGCTCCAAGAGAGTTTCATCGCCAACAGGAAATTGGCTTTGACGAAATAAGTTTTTTCTGAAACGTTTGGGCTACCCACGAGGGGATGGCAAGTTTTCTGGATCTTCCAAATTAGACTGTGGTTGAGATGCATGGTAGGTTTCTGGGTCTGATGTGCCGTTCAGGACACATATTGTGGCAAAGCCACTGTGTGCCAAATTTGGTTCATTTGATATGGTCACAAGCGAGAAGTTCTTTTGATGGTGGCCATCACCACTGGGTTGAAGGTCAACTGGTCACAAGTGTTGTTTCAAGTGTTGACGGCTATGGTGAACAACCATACCCGTCAGTCACAGGGTTTTGCGGTCCAACTGAGTGTATTGTTGGAGTTTTTGGTCAAGGCTGATCTCGGGGAGTCATTCAAGCTCCATCCGCAAAAAGTGCTGACCAACAAATCGGTTCACACTTATATTAAAAAATATCTGGGAGTTGGTCAAGCTGGTGAGACCAGCAAGGCATCAGGACCTACCACCAGTGAACAACACTCTACTGCGGATGAGCCTCAGGCACTTCCTAAGGAACCTAAGAAGGTGGCTGTGGAGAACCCAAAGAAGAAGAAACAAAAATTTGTTCAAGAAGGAAAGAAACAGAAGATGGCTGTACAGCAGCCAGTGGAGGCTGGGAGCCAAGCTGCTCCAACGGAGTCCATGTCTGAGACCAGCTCATACACGGATTTGCGCCCACTGGCTGGGCTGAAGAAGAGTCATGGCGCCAAGCAAAAACATGTGGTTGAGTCCTCTGACTCAGAGGCTACTGAGTTCGTTCCGCAGGTGCTCATAACAAAGAAGCACCGAACCAAGAGTACCAAGAAGGGAAAGCACACTGCTACAATCAACGGGGAGTCCCAACCGGGTCCCATTCCTACATACTAGCTGGGGGTGATAAGGAGTCAACCGCTGGTGAACCAGAAACCACTACGGAGATGGCTACAGAAAGTTGAAACACAAGCTGATAAAACCTCAAACTTTGATGAGCAACAAAATCGTATGGAGAGTGAGACCCAAATGGACCAAGAAGGTCAGGATGATAATGCTTTCACTATTGCTCAGGTAGAGCACGAGAAGTATACTGCAGACGATGAGGCAGGGGCTGGAAACCAGGAGAAATTTATCGAATCTATAAAACAATCTCAACAGTCTCAGACCTACACTGGCAAGAGTGTTTATCTTCCCATTGAGATACGGGAAATAAACTGGGGTCACCTACTTCCTCCCGAAAATTGACCCAGATGCTAAAGGGAAGGGAGTTCTACCCTATCTTGATCGACCAAACCCAGTCGAGGAACATGCTGGTCATCCAAGACATAGCAGAAAGATCAGAGTGCCAACTTCAAATCTACGATCACTGGCACAAGTTCTGCACTGGTTACAGGTTGAGCAACATTCCATCTATGAAGTTGGTGGAAGAATTGTTGGTGCAACGGTGGATCTGAATCCCGCTCCCGGGGAGCAGCGGAAGAATTTAAAATTGGAGCCCGGGAACAGTCAATACACATATACAATAATCAAAACATTCATAGAATGTTCAGAAGGTACCTTGATCGCGTCTAGGCGCCTAGCTCCGACCAATTCCACGAGGGAATTGGCACTTCAACGGTTGAATGGCTGGATGGATGCCTAATCCGATCCACGACCAGAATCTCAACTCCTTCACCGGTTTGCATTAGAAAACCGACGAAAAAGTTCACGGATGGAATCTCCTCGGTGAGATGGTCAGAAAAAATTCCGACGACGGCGGCGGGCGTCGGTGGCACCAGCGGCGGGCGGCGACGACAGCGGAAGAAGAGAGAGTGGAGGAGTTTGATGAATAGCTTTTGATGTTCTTATTTTTCACTCTTGAAAGTGTCTCCTCATTTCCATATTTATAGATTGAGGGATAGAGTTTGATTTGAGCAAAACAGTGAACATTCTGTTCAACTCAAACAGTGAACATTCGGTTCAAGTCAAACTGTGAATATTCGTTTCGACTCCCTCCATTGTGGTCTCATCATAATCCCGATCGATGATCAGATATCATCGATGTTTCAGCTTACAAAAATGATCATTATGATGCAAAATCAAATTTTCAGACCACTAAATCTTTATATGACAGGTTTACTCTCATTAGCTAAATATGGAAGTCCTACTCCCTTAGCTACTTTTAGGAAGTCATACTCCCAATTTTTCTCCTACTATACTCAACACTTTGAGTACCATATCCGTACGGGAATTGGGAAACCAGTACTTTTGTGACCCTCAATGGTTCAGGGATACAGCTAGTCGTGGGCTCATAACATTTTGTGACTCTGAAAACATATTTTCAAAGTTACCAATCGGATCATGGTAAAGTGGCTAGAAACATCGCCCCATGATCCCTTAGGTATCACTGATAGTGCCTGCAAGAACTAGTCGATCATGATTAGCGTACAGTATGGTCCTTTCAACTCACATATCCCAATCAGATCAACGACCATTGGTAAATCGAGAGTCGCTAGAGATCCAATAACCATGCATACATCTTGGAAATCAAATAGTGACATCGCATGTGTTACTAGGTAACCCATTTACCTAAAACACGTCTAGTACTCTGGATAGAGATTTGTCACACTATTATCTCCTCAGATAGCATGGGATATCCATGCACGAGGGCGAGCGATGAATCCTCGACAATGAAGCATCGACTCCTACATGCATTGAGACCTCACCCAATCCCACCACCTGATGACCAGCTGAGTCGGTAAACGGGTCAAAGTGAGGCACCTATCATGTAGAGTCTCAATGAAGTTTCGAGTAATGAGGACTAATCTATACTCGGACTTAATCCATCAAATGGTAATCACTTGGAAAGTCCGAACGAGGGTAGTTCGATAAATCACCAGGTCACTATCCATCTGCATGCTCAGAACATCATTATGTTCCCTACCAATGAAACTTGGTACTTCACATCGCAGATGCTAGTTTCAAGCTCCGGCGGCCCTTATACTCTTTTGGACGGCCCAATAGACTAGGAACGTGTTTAGAATACACAGTGACTATTAGATATGTTTCATGATAGCTATCAAATCCACTATCACATCTAACATACATTATAGTGCATTCAAGGTCTTTATCTAACAATTGTGTAACGCCTAGAATTTCCTGACTACGTAGAAATGAGTGCATAACTAGGGGAAAATATTTTTAGATGATTACATGCCTTATTATATGATTTATTTATGATTTTATGTTGCATGGCATGCATGTGTTATTTTTCAGCCAGCTTGAGCTACGGACGTGTGGACGAGATTAGGGTCGACCGGAAAGAATGTAATTGATATTTTTTTAAGTTATGAGATTTTGAGAATGAATTTATTTTGTTTTAAGCAAATATTTTTGGAAATTTGGATTTTTATAATTATTACGGAGGGGAACCCGTTTTTCTCCTATACGGGTTGGAGTTTTAAGGCACTTTAAAATTTTAGGATGCCTAGATTTCGAAATTTTATAATTATTAAAGCTCAAGTATGAGTTTTTAAACACTTTTTTATTTAAGAAAAGGGGCAATCTTGTATTTTTCATCATTAAAACAAGAGGGGTCATTATAGGCACATTCATTATTTCCTTAAACATCAATTACACAAACCTAGCCTCCTTTTCCTTGAACCAGCCATCCTCTCCACCCTTAAGCACACAAAATTCGAAATTCATACAACCATTGAAGGATCTTGGTGATCAAATTCCGACGGCGCCCCGATCTCGCACCTACAACGTCCGTACCACGCAGATCAACGTTTTCTTCAACCCAGACATGTGATATCAATTTATTTTCTCACCATTTAGACCATATTAGACTGTTTTTCAATGAATTATGGCATGTTTGTATGAGATGTAATGACATCTATGAGGTTTATTTTCGGATCATGCATGCACCCCATTTTCACATATGATTTTCGATCAAAACCCTTGAAGCTCCAGGGGTGTTCCAGGGGCTTGGGGGTGATCATTAGTTGTTTTATGGTGGTCTTTAGGTACTGAAAAGTGGGCTGGTTCTAGCGAGAACCATGGCTGCAAGTGAATATCACCTGGTGCGTCGCGCAGGGAGGGCATCCATATTCATGTCCTTCGCGCGCGCACTGTGAGCCATTGTTTGGACCATGGTTGGTCCCGTTGGAACCGGCTGGACCATGGGGTGGTCCAACCGATTGGGCTCGGGCCATGGTGGCCGGA
Source organism: Dorcoceras hygrometricum (assembly GCA_001598015.1). Classification (NCBI taxonomy): domain Eukaryota; kingdom Viridiplantae; phylum Streptophyta; class Magnoliopsida; order Lamiales; family Gesneriaceae; genus Dorcoceras; species Dorcoceras hygrometricum. Next base: position 199,755 of record KQ995311.1, read on the forward strand.
GCAGAGAACACTAACGTCGGGAAGTGGGCGTCGCGCTAGAGGGGAGCGGCGGTTCACGTGTGGTGTAGGGCAACACGTTGGGTCGGCCGGTTCGATCAAATCGGTTTTGTTTGGTTGGATCGGTTTGGTTCACCGTGTTCCGAGTCAAATATTTTAAAATGGGGTCAAGTTATTTTATATAGAGACCTGTTATTTTTATTTATGTGTCGAAGGTCCAATTTTAAAGAAAATAGCCAGAATGTCCAAATTGAGTCAAACCTTTTAAATAATTTTATTTATGTTTAATTTAAGTTTTTAGTCAAATTAGGGCTTTAGGGATTTTAATTAGGTCAAAGTAGATTTTCGGGATTTAATTTGGTCAAAATCAGTCTTTTGGTCAAAATCGGTTTTTTAGGTCAAGATTGATTTTAATTGATTTTATAGGTCAAAATCGATTTTAATAAGTCCCAATTAATTTTTAGAAGTCAAAATTGATTTTAATTAGTTCCTTTTGTCTTGATTTTTAAGAAATCAAAATTTAAAGAAAATAGGCAAAAAAGCGGTGAACATTCGTTTCATCGGCCGTTTTTAGAGCGACGTTTGGTCTAGAAGTAGCAAGCCAGGCCCCAGAATCAACCCTTGACCGAAGTAAAAAAATATAGAAGCCCGTAAATTCATAATTAATCATATATGTAGTATGTTATGTACGTAAATGTTTTAAAGAAAAGAATTAATTATCCATTAACAGAATAATCTTTTAAATTGCATGATTTTAAGAAAATTCACGCATCATGAGATTTTATGAAACGATCAGGCATGTCCTTTTTAAGTTAAAAATCCGAGGAATTGAAGTGATGTGGCAAGTCTACGATGGGAGTTAACCGGGTAGCCGGGCCCGGGAATCCCCTGTTTTTAGGAATGATTTCAGGATTTCAGGGCCTATGGATCCCAAGATAAGGTCGGGTGAAGTGGCAGCTTTCAGGAGGTGTGACATATAGGGATCCCGAGGTAAGGTCGGGTGAACCACACCGCCACGTACATTGGTTATTACGACTGATCAGTCACACGTTGCTTACATCCATTGATATGACTCTTACGCTTTCTTTCAGATTACGTTATGCCATGCCTTATATGATATATGATATGATTACATGAAATGTTTTAAGATCATGCACGCATCCATACCTTTTACGTTAATTTAATTACAGTATGTTCTTGCATGCGCTTTTATTAGTATATACTTTGTTATGCATTACGATAGAGCATACTGAGCCTCTAGGCTCACTAGGTTTAAATGGTGCAGGTGATGATCCTGTTGATGAGCTCGTTCCGACTGGCGGTGATGACCTCTGTGCGCCGGTTGCAGCAGTACCCTTGACCGTCTTTATGATTCAGTTTTGTCATGTTGCAGTTTAGATACTGGTTTTTAAACATGTTGGCTTTCAGTATTCTTTTTTTTACTCGATGATTTTACGATGTTGGATGTTTGGAGTTTTTAAATATTCCTTTATTTAAGCTTAAAGTATTTTGAGAAAATGATTTAGAAATTGTTTTAGAAGGGAACGAGCCATATTTAAAGTTTATGCTTCCGCAAATGTTTTAAAAAAAACAAATTTCTAGAGTCTGGTTCGTTTCAAATTATAATCATAATAATGAAGATAAAGAATGCCATAAAAGAATGCATTTCATAAACAAATATCATTTTACATAGAGTCAACAAGAACCCACACGCCACAATTTGGCTAGTTGGGCATCTACTCTAACAAGAATATGCGAAGACAGAAAATAAATTGCTTCCATGGGCCGAGACGGATAAGGTTAGTGAGCTGCTCCATAGAAGGGACCTCATCTGGTACAAGTTAGTGGAGTTGCACTTGCGTGAGGCTATCGCTAAGCATTGGAAAAACTTTCACAAGGATAAGCCGTCAGTTAACCAGGATATCATGGGCATTCGAATGCTGGAGGCTGAACTCGAAGATACCAGGAAGGTATTAATTTGTTTCAAGCTAGAGCCGATCTGCCTGTCACTTATAGCGAGCGATCTACAGACCGTATTGCATCATTGAAAATCATTCCAAGCTTGACCTGGGACGAATTTAAATCTCAGCGTGCGAAGCCTACGCACTCAACACCAGATGAGCGAATGGATCGGGAACTAGAGCATCAGAATCCCAAGTCCACAGCAGATGGGCACATTGAAGAGGTTGATCGGACTGTTGAAGATGTGTAGGAATCAAAGGCAGAGCAACCGGGTCCTGAGGAAGAGGACCAGCCTAAAGAGAGTCCAACTCACTCTGGTTCCAGTTATTGTTCTTCTGTGCGTTTTACCGTCCACAATGAGGACGGTGTGAATAATTTGTGTCCAAGTCCCATTTCCCATGAGAATAATACGGACATTCTGGGTTCCTGTTCCAGTGATGATCCAAGTCTCAGTATGAGCCCAAGTCTCAATATGGGTCCCAATCCCGTTTCAGATGTAAATAATACCGATCGTCGGGGTCCCATCCCATCTAAGTTACATATGGTTGTATATACAAACAATAGAAAAAAAATAACCGCCCGGCTCACAAAGACATGGAATTTTCTTCCCAAGCTGGTCTGCAGCCAATAAGTCTTCCAATCCCCCAAATTATAGAAGCTACTGCCACAAAGCTCACATCTCTGGAAGGCAATGTATCTTCCCTGGGTCTAAAGGTTGAACGCATTAGGGATGATGCAGACTTTACGAGGCGTAGTACTGTGAAACTCCGAAAATAGCTTGAAAATGCGGTCGATGGGCTGGAAATCAAAATAGACGTACTAGAGTCAACTTTGGTTCGTAAATTTGCTGACAACCAATAGAACGTTTCGGTGTTGTAAACCGGTTTGGTTCGTCATTTTGCTGATAGCCAGCAGCATCTTGTGGATGAGTTTGCGACGCTAAAATCCCAAGTTGTTGAACTGGTCAACTGTCTGAAGGAACTGCGTGATGCCAAAAATGGGGAAGGAAAAGAGGGGGAAGGACCGAGCAATAAAAAGGGGAAAGGAACAAGCAGTTATAAAAAGAGAAGATGGTTTAGACCAAGGACGGGTGTTGATTTTATTTCTAGTTCAGTACTTTGTAAACGACTATTGTATACAGTGCTTCACAGTCCAATGAAATATCTTTTTATGCACAAGTTTTGTAATCACCAAAAAGGGGGTAATTGTTAGATTTAATTTCAGAAGTTTGGGTGAAGACAAATAAAAGAGATTAATCAGCTCAAAGGCACGAGACCTGGACGAAGCTTACTGCATGGAATACAAAAACCAGATCGGAAAAGATCCAAGCTGGTTAAGGTCAAACCAGCTCAGTAGATTTAGTTGCACTGGTTGATGAAAACCTAGTTATGTACTTAGTCACGCTGGTTGAGGTCAAACTATCACAGGAAATTCAATCTATGGAAATAGAGCACATAAAACAGTGGTTTACAGTTCAGAGAACAGCTCGAAGTGAAAAAGTGGTATAACAAACCGACTGGAAAACCATCCTGGTAAACCAGCTTGAAGCAGATTAGTTATACAAATATTATCGGTCACGGATATAAGTGTACAAAGATTTCTATCTGGATTTGCACAGTACAAAGACAAGAACAGATAAAATCCAATGCAGATTGGATTTTGATCAGCTCAAGACCAGATCAGAAAAGCATCTCGACGTACATCAACCAGATCAAGTGACCAGCTAAGTTAATGACAACAGGAACAGATTGATGTGATACATATGACCTCTCTGCATTGAATTTTAGATGTTAAAAATACTTTGAGCTAACTTCAGACAAGAAGAGATTTGGCGTTCAGAAGACGCGCGGAAGTATGCTAAAAAGGGTAATGCATTTAATGGAGACGTACGAACATCGTACAAGCATTTAAGTCGCCACAGGATTTTCAATTTGGATACATTCGAAGTGTCTACTGGTAACATTTATTACCGTTATATCCAAATAGTATAAATAGCCGAGAAGATCAGCTGTGAGAAGGTTACGGAACACAACAAGATACAACATAACGATATCAATGATTTACAAGCTAACCATCCTTAACGAGAAAAAGTAGAGTTCATCTTATTGAACCAGCTCACAGCTAGTGATAAACGCACAGATTTCATATTCAACTCTTTGTGTCACACTATCTTCTATACACGCACTCTGTAGCATTGAACCTTCATTGTAAATCATAAACATATACTGTTGAGTGCTAGATTTGCACAACAAGCCATTTACAAGCTAATCAAAGTTCATCTTGAACCAGCTCACAACAAGTGACACACACACAGATTGATTATTCATTTCCTGTGTCACACTATCTTCTATACACACTCTGTAGTGTTGAGACATCATTGTAAATCATAAACAGAGAGTGTAGAGTGCTAGATTAGCACAACCATCTTAGTGCTGAGTTCTTTGTATTGTGAACCCTATCGCGGGTCTGGATTCATTGATAGAGTGCTAGGAGTTCTTGTAGCTGCAGGCTGTTGGATCGGGTTTGTACAAGTGGTTGTATAACTCAAATATTCTAGTGGAAATCCTTCCCATTGAGGAAGAAGGGGAGACGTAAGAGAATTAGCTCCGAACTTCAAGAAACAAACCTCTCGACTCCTTAACTTTCACATTTTCGCATACGTCTAACTGTTCACTGATTGAATCGCGTTTTCCACATAAAATCAGTTTGTTACACGAGATAACAGCAATCACTGAGAACCCTCCTAGCTGGTAACACGGTTGGAGGTTTGCATCGAGCAGTAAAATATTTTATGTTAGGATTGAAAAACAGGGGGTGTCCGTGAGCTATCACACAACTCACGTAGGCTCTCACACAACCCTAAAAATGCGTGGATTTAAGAATTTTTTGAAGATAAGCAGCACGCAACAAGGCAACCGGATCACGCATGAAACACACCAGTGTCTCTGCATGCTAGTTCAGCATATGCTATCTGGTTTATTTGTAACTTGAGCTACAATAGCTCAGTGTTCTTGAACTTTAAGTGCACCAAGATACATATTGAGTATGAAATAAAATCATACGGAAACAACTCAAACTGAACTCTTATAATCGAAATCTTATTAACAGTTTTAATCACGGTTGTAAAATATGCAATGTGTATGAATGCAGTAAGCTGTAAAGAAAGAATACGTTGCAATTTATTTATGGAAGTTCGGAGCTGAATATCCTACGTCTCCCCTTCTTCCGCAATAGGAAGGATCCACTAGAAGACTTTGATTACAGCGGCCCCCACTGCAACCGATCCCACATCCCTCGACTGCAAGAACTCCTAGCACCTATGCACACTAGCCCGCAAGCTATGTGTCTAACAACACTTCTTTAACGCCTCAATGAGAAAGGATACACACATTTCTTTAACGTCTCGGTGTGAAAGACTACAGAGACTTTTTTAACGTCTCTGTCCAAAGACTAAAAGGAAGTCGTTTTTGGTTTTGATTCACTCAATGTCTGTTTCGCTCAACTCTCGAATATATGAGTGAATCGTGTGTGAGATTTACAGTGTACGCTCAATCTCTCTAATATGAAATCTCACACACTGGGACGTGCTCCTGTCTGAGCTGGTTTACAATGTCTTCCCAGAGCTTGTGTTGTCTACTTGTTATTTCTCTGAAGCATTCGCACTACACTCTTTTAAATTCGCTCTTCTTTTCTTGTCTCTCTTGTGCGCGCATCATCTGTTTGTGCTCTACTCTTGTTATATATAGCCGCTTTGCAGATTTGTCCGTTGGACACAAAGTTGTAGCCGTTGAAAGTATTCTGACACTGTTGTACTTTGCGTCCGTTGTCTTTTAATGCGTTGCACGCTTTACTAGACTTGATCTCTTTACATCGGTGCTTCTGCAGCCTTTGCTAACTTCAAGCTATGTTCATCTTGATCATAAAAATTAGTTTGTCTTATAGTATTCTGAGATTGCACAAACTAATTTATCTATTCTGGCGCAAGGCTTATGATCTGGTCTACCTGCTGGTGTCCTTTCAGCTGGTATTCTTCAGCCATTTCATCCCTAAGTTGGTTGCTCCAAGGAGCTGTTCAAAGCTCTCTTATTCTATTATTGGGATCTTCTAATCTGCTCCCTTATATCTAAAATGATTCAGAGTTCTTTTGGATCAATGCTAAGATGTGGCAGTGTGCCCATCCAGCTCGCAACCTTTCATACCAGCTTAGTCCTATGGAGACCAATCGAGTGCACCCAATTTTCAGATTCTTCCTCTGCTCCATCTACGGGATCACCTCGAGCTCGTCAGAATTTTCTCTGAATCATCTCGCATATCTCGGTTGACCTCCCAGCTGGTCTCTTATCTGGTCGCTCAACTGAGTTCTTTGTATTGCGCTTGTGATCTGATCTGCACTAAGTACGCTTGTACTCTGATCTGCACTTGGTCACCACACTTGTGCACTGCATGATCTGTACTTGAACTGCACTTGAACACCGTTCTGCACTTCAACTGTTGATCTGCACTTGATCTTGATCGCTGCACTGCTCTTGTACCAATATGGTGAGCCAGCTTGATGTTCCCTGCGATCTGTAATTCTTCTGTTGTACCAGCTCCAGTCCCCTCATTTTTCCAGTGTAGACATATTCAACTGTTCCAGCTTGGGCGTCCCCTTACTGTTCCAGTCTGGATATCTCCCTGTCTTCTTAATCAAGTACACTGCACATCGCATGTAAACCGTTAGTAGAATAATAACAGATTTTGTCTTAATCAAAATTTAGATTCTGAACTGTATACACCTATCCAACAATCTCCCCCTTTTTGATTTCCACAAAATCTGAATAAACATATGCACTTATGTTTATGCTCGAAAATATTCCTCCCCCTTTTTGTGGGAATAAAAAAGGATTTCGAAATCTTGTCTCCCGCTAAATATTTAAAACAAAACTCCCTCTGAACAGAGCACGGGGTTATTTTATTTTAAAAATAAAAACCTTTTTCTAGGGACGATATTTTGTGAAAACAAATGCATCAAATGAGATTTTGAGAATGGATTCTATGCTACTCAAAAGTTCTCATTTATTTAGACCAGAGGAGTAATAGAGGATTCAATTTACAGAATCTCTTCCATTTTTTCCTAAGATATAGCCTCGCCAACCCTAGAGATCTTGGCGTCACAGATCTCGTGCAATCTGTCAGTTCGTCGGAACAGATATTGCTACACTTTCCTTTCGAGAAACTGATCTACAATTCAATAAGCATTACTCCCCCTGTCTATATAAAGTGAGTTTTGAAGGCCTTAAAAGTTTTGTAGCACATACAAGCTTTCGAAGAAGAACTATCAGAGCAGAAAGTATTTTAAAACCATTTGAAAATTTTCGATAAGAAACGCACTTTCAAGAACAATCTGCTCTGATATCAATTGTTAGGATCGAAAAACAGGGGGTGTCCGTGAGCTCTCACACAACTCATGTAGGTTCCCACACAGTCAAAGACACTGATCCCTAAAGTTGCGTGTATTTAAGTATTTTTGAAAGATAAGAAGCATGCAACAAGGCAACCGTACCGCGCATGAAACACACCAGCGGCTCTGCGTGCTGGTTCAGCATATGCGATCTGGTTTGTTTGTAACTTGAGCTGCAATAGCTTAGTTGTAATGCCCCGAAATCCAGATTACGTAGAAATGAGTGCATGGCTAGGGGAAAATATTTTTAGATGATTACATGCCATTTTATATGATTTATTTATGATTTTATGCTGCATGGTATGCATATGTTATTTTCAGCCTGCTTGAGCTACGGACGTGTGGACGAGATTAGGGTCGACCGGAATGAAAATAATTTGAGATTTTTAAGTTATTAGATTTTTAAGAATGAATATATTTTATTTAAACAAAATTCCTGAAAATATGAGTTTTTAATAATTATTTTGGAGAGGAACCCGTTTTTCGCCTATACGGGCTGGTATATTGAATTTTAAGGTGTTTTAAATTTTGAGGAGGCTTAAATTTCGAAAATATCTAATCTTTAAAGCCAAGTTTTGAGTTATAATTATCCTTTCAATTAATGGAGGGGCTAGCATGTCATTTTCAATTTTTTTTATTAATTAAATCATTAGGGGTTAAAATTGTCACACTCATTTTATTAAACACCAAGTCCTAATCAAACCTAGCCTCCATAATACACAACCAGCCGTCCCACTCCTCCCCCATAGCTCAAAGTTTCAAAAATTCCCTTTCCTTGGTGATTTTGGTGATCCAAAATCGGTGGTGCCCCGATCTCACGTCTACGGCGTCGGTAACTCGCAGATCTATCTTTCCTACAAACCAGGCATGTAATATATATTACTTTTCTCACCATTTAAGCCATATTAAGCTATTTTTAATAAAAACTTGCATGAATTGTATGTGATTTGTTTAGTTCTATGCATAACGTTTGAGATCCATGCATGTTTCACAGTTTTCAAAACATTTTTGATTCGTTTCTTGTGATGCTTTGGTCATGCTCGGTTCATGGGGCTTAGGTTTTGGTCCAAGGATGGTCCAGGTAGTTATTATATCGAGTTAGGATCATGTAGGTCCAAACTTGAAGCGATTTGGTCAAGAAATGAATTAGTTATGAATCTTATGATCAGCATGTGTCTTGCCTGGTCGTCTGTGCGCGGTAGCAGAGTTGTTGGGGTTGGGTAAGTTGCTCTATGTAGTATGTGTTGTTAAGATTGATTTCATGAGATAGTCCATTGAGTTAGGGTCACGTAGGCCTAAACGGGGGGCTATTTTATCTAGAAACGAATTAGTAATGAATTTTATGGCTAGCACGTGTCATGGTTGCAGTCTGCGGGCATCGGTTTGGTCACATACTATATCATTTTGGAGTTTAGTTTGTTCCAGTACCTAGAATATTGAGTTATGGTGATGTGGGTTGAAGCAGAGAGGGATTTGGATAAGAAATTTATTTTTAATTATTTTTACCGTTTTGTCGCTCGAAGTGAGCCGTGTCGGGACATTTTTGTGAAAATTAAGATTTCGAGTCTTAGAGGCTGATAAAGTTCGTGGATGACTTTATTTGATATTTTAAGCATATTTTAAGATATTTTCCAGCATTTTTAGAATTTATTTGATTTATGGGATTTTCAGCAATTTTACCGTATTGGCCGAATATTTTAAAGTCAAAATTTTAAAGTCAAAATCCTTTTATTTATGGGCCTAATATTTTTATCAAATTTTAAAGTCAAAAATTTAAAGTCAAAATCATTTTTATGGGTATAATACTTTTATCAAATTTTAAAGTCAAATTTTGGTCATTGAGATTTTATTTGGTCAAAATAGATCAATGAGTATTTATTTAGTCAAATTTTAAATGTTTGAATTTTAGCAAATGATGAAGTAAATTAAAAATTTTAAAGGTTTAATTTTATGTCTTTGATCGGCCGTTCAATTGGATCGATTTGGTTGGTTCGGTTGGACCGGGTCGATTCGTCGTGTGTCGAGTCAAAATATTTTAAAGTTGACCTGGGTTATTTTAATTATTTACATGTTATTTTAATTTTAATTCGAATGTCCAATTTTAAAAAAATAGCCAGATGTTCTAAAAATTGAGTCAAACTTTTAAATTAATTAAAGTTATGCTTATTTTTAATTCTTTAGTCAAAATTGGAGTCTTTTGATTTTTAATTAAGTCAAAATTGATTTTTGGATTTTAATTTGATCAAAATCGGCTTTTGGAGTCAAAATTGATTTAAATTGATTTTAAAAGTCAAAATCGAGTTTGATAAGCCAAAATCGACTTTAAGGAGTCAAAATTGATTTTTAGTCACTTTTAGCCTTGATTTTTTAGAAGTTTAAATTTAATTTAATTAGGCAAAAATGTTTAAAAGGGATGAACATTCGTTTCATCGGCTAAGTTTAGAGCGATGATTAGTCTAGAAGTTGTGAGCCAGCCCCTGAATCAATCCTCGATCGAAGTAGAAAAATGCAGAAGCCCGTAAATGTATAATTAATCATATATATAGTATACTATGTACGTAAATATTTTAAAGGAAAGAATTAATTATACGTTAACGAGCTAAGCTTTTAAATTGTCTGATTTTAAGAAATTCACGTATCATGATATTTTATGAAACGATCAGGCATGTCTCTTTTTAAGATAAAACCCGAGGGATTGAGGTGTTGTGGCAAAATTTTATGATGGGAGTTAGCCGGGTAGCCGGTCCCGGGGATCCCCTGTTTTTAGGTATGATTATAGGGCCTATGGATCCTCGTGTGATATCGGGTTGAAGTGGCAGTTTATAGGAGGTGTGACATATAGTGTAACGCCCCAAACTCTATAGGACCACATTTATGCATTTTATTAATCGCATGGGCCAAATTGGCAATTTTAAATGTTATGTTTTTGCTGATTTTAATTAATTTCAGAAATGAGATGCGCTGCGGCTGGTGCCAGCAGATGACTCCAAAGAGTGATGCACGAGCTGGTTTAAATCGCTTGAAAAATATTTTAAGGAGGACAAATGATTTCTTTTGAAAAAGGTTTGGTGTTTTACAAATTAAAATGATATGAAGGGAATTTTACTAAACTTTAGAAGTGTGTCATGCTTGATTTCACAAGTAGCTTGCCACTAATCCCTTTCATATAAAAACCTGTTTTCAAAGTAAGATTTTCATCATTTGCAAAGAAAAGTCTTAAAGTGTTCTTCAAAAGATTTCCAAAAGAGTTCGTGCGTTGCTCAAAGGGAGGATTTCTGCAGGAATTAGCTGTTGTCGCAAAGCTT
>KQ995312.1:59619-70334 GCA_001598015.1 Dorcoceras hygrometricum
TTCCTTCAGCTCTTTCAACTCTGCGGGCGCCAACCGGTAAGGATCTCTAGAAATCGGGGCGGTACCGGGGGCCAACTCGATACTGAAGTCGATCTCACGCCTCGGAGGGAATCCAGGAATCTCATCTGGAAACACGTCGGAAAATTCTCGAACAACGGGGATGTCGCGCAACTCTAATCGCTGCTCCTGGGAACTATCGAGTGCGTAGATCATGAATCCTGCATTACCTAGCTCTACTCTAACAAACATCTCCATAGCGGATACTAGGGGAATCTTCGACCTCGAATCCGTGCCGTAGAAATCCCACCTCTCACCCGTATCAGGGCGAAATCTCACCACACCATGGAAGCAATCAACGGTAGCCTTATAGGTAGATAAAACGTCCATTCCCAAAATACAGTCGAAATCTCTAATCCCCAACACAATCAAATTGGTCACCAAAACATGCTCATCAAACCTAATCAGGCAATCTACCACTACCTCTCGAGACCACAGATTCACACCAGCAGGAGTAGACACGGAAACAACATCACATAGTGGGGAAGGACTCAACCCACGCTCAAACACAAACATCTCAGATATAAAAGAGTGTGATGCACCAGTGTCAAACAAAACTCTCGCAGGATAATCATAAATAGAGCATGTACCTCTAATCACCATGCCCTGCGTCTCCTCAGCCTGATCCATCGTCAAGGCGTTCGCCTGCGCCTGCTGGGGAATCTGAAACGAGGGTCGGGAAGGTCCTCCAAAACGTGACGGCTCACGAGGCTGAAAACCAGATCGCTGGGACTGAGCAAAAGGCTGCTGTCGCTGTGAAGAACCACTAGCGGAACCCTGCTGCGACTGACCAGTAGACCGCCCTCCAATCGAAGGACACGCTCTAGCGAAATGTCCCGGCTGACCACATAGATGGCAAAGTCCTCGGACTCCTTGACACTGGGAAGCCTCATGCCTCCCTCCGCACTGACTACAGAATCCGCCTCCAGAACCACTACCAGATCCACTGCCAGAACCAGATCTCACGGAACCAGAAGAACTCGAATGGCACTTCTTCTTGAATTGCTTCCCTCGAGGTCTGAACTGCTGGCGACTCGACGGCTGTGACCCCTGAGGAGACTGATATGACTGCGACACCGCCTGCACTGGCTGAGAAGCACGTCCAGACGTCTGATGTATCGGAGCCTCAGGATCCATCAAACTCTCCTCGATATCAACTGCATTGTTCACAGCTTCCATAAAGGTCGCCGGGGACCCAGACAGCACCATCCGATAAAGGTCAGGTCTCAAGCCCTTCAAGAACTTGTTCCTCTTTGTTCGCTCTTGGCTCGCCACAGCTGGCATGTACACTAGAAGCACAGAAAACCACCTCGCATACTCGGCCACACGCATATCACCCTGCTTCAAATTATCAAACTCACGCTCGGACTCCGGGGTGTATTCGCGTCGAAAAGCCTCACAGAAAGCATCCCAAGAGAGCACCGTCCCACTATCTCGGAGCATCCTAGAAGTACTCCTCCACCAGCGCTGTGCATCATCTCGCAGCTGCAGCACTGCCAACTTCAGTCTCTTTTCCGGAGCGTACTCCAAGGTATCAAATAGCTCCTCCATCTGAACAAGACACGCCTCAGCCCTAGCGCCACCCTCAGTACCGGCCAACGTCGGTGGGTTCGTCCGCTGAAATCGGGCTAACATACACAACAGGTAACAACAAAATATCAATCAAATACAAATCCCCAATACATGATAACACGGGGCATCCCCCGGCTCAATACATATCATATATATAAACTGGGACTCAGGGACGTGGGGATCGACCAGCTGAACTTCCACTCTGCCCAGCTTCGTTACCTGAAACTCCTGCAAATGGGCAACGCAGACCCAAACAAGACGAAAGCAGGAAACAAATACGAGGTCAAGCCTCAGTACGAAGAGCTATCAAAGCAGATAAACATGCAACATGCTATAAATCAATGCTATGAATGCATGAGGCTGTCAAAGAGAATCGGTCAGCTAGGCCAGTGCATCAACTGGCAAATCATATCATGTCGCCTCTATACCACGGTCTATCAACCGGGAAATCATCGGGGCCCGTCAGCCCATCACAGCTCGGCGGTAGACACTCGTATCCGGTAGTCACCGCTCCGACGATAGCGTTGGACTTTTCGGCACGACATCTCAGTCGGCCAGTCGCAACGTGGCATCTCAATCAGGTCATCAATCAATCTGTCAGGCTCAATATGTATGCATGTATGTAATTCCAAATCAATTCACAATGCACACATAATCAATGCGTAACACGTGAAAACAGCATGTATACTCAAGCAAATACAGCAAGTGGCTCACATAAAGTCATACATATTCACAACATTGAGATATAGACATGTTCAAGCTCAAAGCTGCTAAGAGCTGCTCAATACGTACCAATCTATTTCTGATTCTTTTACCTACAATTTCCTCAAAGAAACGCAGCAACTCAAGGCCACAACAAATCTGATTCCCAGCAATATACCAGGAAATAAACACAGCAACACAATTCTGAATTTTCCAGCGATACACTAAACGAATTCTGCAAAACAATGACCACAAGCAAAGGTCCCAAGAAATCCGGTAAGGAACCTGCTAAATGTACAGCTATAAATCTTAAGAAAGCTCACCAAACTCACGACATTTACCCATCTTTTCACAGCCAACAACTAAAAGCACACGGCTGGAAATTTATACACAAGATTTCAAGAAGATTTACGCTACAAACTCACGGCCAACACACCAAATTCACGGCCAATCTCCTCAAAACCCATGGCTGGAAATTCATAAACTCAAACCAGCGTTCCATGCCAAAAATATAACTTAACAAGGGCTAAAAATAAAGGCTAGGAACCATATCTCATCCCAATTTCAAAAGCATACCTGGACATTCAAACCTGCTGCCGAAATCAACAGCTTCGTGATTCTGTTGCAGCTCGATTCAGCCTTCAAGATTGGTATGGAAAGAAATATCTTTTCGAGGGCTTTCCAACGCTACCAAGAACGCGAAAATCGGAGGTCGGAGTCAACGGGAATCGGCCGGAGAAGTTGACGTGAACAGTAACCAGCGAGTTGGAAGAGGAACGAGAATTGAGAGAAATTGTTGTGTACGAAAATTCTATCTCCAAATAAGTGAAAGGCCATCAATTCCAATATATATATATACACGTCCCATCCATAGCTATATATATATATATATATATATATCTTACCTGTTTAATTAGCCACCGACAGATTTCTTCGAAAATTCAGATTCCAACTCAAAAATTCCGAAATTCCCAGAATTGCTCTAAATGTGATTTCCGATCCCAAAATGAAAACGAAATCTTCAAATAGAACTCCGAACACCCAGAATTCTTTAAAATTCGAATAATCCAACAATTAATCCTTTTATTAAATTTCAGGTCTCACATTTCTTGATGCATGTGCTTGACTATGTGATATTTGTTGTATGATCTTTCCTTCTTGGTGTCTTCATATATGCCGCCTATACGTATGGGTAGAGCTAGAAGGCAGATCCAGATAGAATCTGAGGGTCAGAATGAGGAAACAGTGTGAGACCTGGAATTGTAATCAAGATTAATAGTGAGAATTAATCGGTGTTTTGAGATTCTTAGTGGTTTAAGATCTCTGTTCGAATGTTTAAGTAGTAGTTTCGGGTCAAATTCCTCACTTAGAACAATTCTGGAGGTTTTCGTATTTTTGAAGTATGGGGAGATATCTGTCAGCAGACATGGTGACGTCATGTTTTCTGTTGTTGTGCGTTGGCATAGCAATTGCTGACGTAAACTTTGCTGTTGAGTTAGCGCGTGTTGTTCTTTGTATTGGTTGCTGTCGACAGCGATTGGATTGGTTTGTAACGACGTCGTTTAGATTAGTAGAAGCGATGCCGTTTCAAGTAGCGACCAGATATCTACTGTTGAGAAGTCTGCCAGCAGATAACGTAGGAACCAGTCGTGGGGAACTAGCGTGTTGAGCGCTATACGACACCGTTTTGTGGAGCTAGTGACGTAAGCATATCTGTTTGATTTTGATCAGCAGACGTCAATGTTAGTCAACGTAACTGTAGCTTGCAGCTGGTAGCGGTTACTGTAGCTCGCAGTTGGTATTGCACGAGAGCTAGCGACTGGATGATGTAGGATATGCGATGCCGTTTTATTAAGTTGGAAGGCAGCGTTTTGATGCAACGTCTGGTGTCAGCTTTTGAGTGTTAGATAATCCAGCTTTTGGATTTGAGAACCAGCCGATGGTTTTAGGCCACCAGCTGGTAGCAGATTTGATGACGTAAGCGGTGCGACGTCGTTTTGTTAAGTCGCTGCGACATCATTTTGATTTGCGTTGTTTGAGAATTCAGCAGCTGGTTTCTTTGCATCTGCTGGTTGTATTTGTTTGTAGTGTACCTGCTGATTTAGTCGGTGGATGTTTCTAACCAGCTTTTGCGAGATGTATTTAAGGAAGACTTGATCTTCGATTTCGAGCACCAGATCCCATACTTAGCGAAATATTATCTTGGTTGTCGACCTTTGTTTTTCGAACCCTAGTACTGTTCACCGTAGCTTTTCCCTGGCAATTCCCATCGTTCCCGGCCGTTGTTTGGTACGTTCGAGGTAGCGTTGGACTCCTCTTGGAGAAGCTCTATCATTCCATACCACTTTTGGAGGCTGTTGTTGGCTAGTTGAGGAACGCGAAGTTGCTGCCCGATTGTGCTTTTTGTAGTGCAGGTAGAACTTCGTTCCTTTGCGATGAGATCTTGTTCCTAGCCTTGGTTTAAGCATCCAGTAAGTTGTTTTGGTAGTAATTGCATTGGTTGATCATGGCTCCCATCGTGAGCTTCTGTAATTGGCCGTGAGTTTCTGTGCAGCTTTTGAGATCTGTGTGTTGTGTATTTAGCAGGTTGCTATCCAGATCTCTCGGGCGTGTTTTGTGGTAATTGTTGCATAAAAGTATAAGGTACGGATCTGAGCTTGATGTAGCTAGGAATGTTGGGGTTGGCGGTGGCGGATCCGGATCCGGATCCCACTTCCCGGGACGCAGCGGAAGAACAAAAATATTGCCCGGAAAGTGTTCAATACATTAATACAAATCAACAAACCATTCATAGGGGGTTCTTTGATTGTTACCTTGTTGGCGTCTAGGCACCTGGCTCCGACCAGTTTCACGAGGAAACCGGCACTTCAAACTGTAGGCGGCGATAGATCGTCAATCAGGTCCACGATCGGATTCAAGACACCTTCGTCAGCCTGCACTAGAAGGACTGACGAATTCAGCACGGACGGAAACTCCTCGTCAAGCTGATCGGAACAAGTCCGATCACGGCAAGAGGCGGCGGCACACGGCGGCGCAAGGCGGCGGCGGCGTGTGGCTTTAGAGAAGGGGGCGGCGGCCAACTTAGGTCTAGGGTTTGTGGAAGTTGAATTATTATATGCAACCCCAGGCTCAAGACTAAGTATAGGTGTGATGGGCTTGAACCGGCCCATTGGACCTGGGGCGGGCCCAGTCCAACATATGAACATTCGGTTCATCCCTATCAGCGTGACTTCATCATAACTCCGATCGACGATCTGATCGGACCGGTCTACACAGTTTTCAAAACTGAGTATTATGATGCGAAAAAAATTTTCAGATTACTTAGTCCAAAATGACAGTTTTGCCCCTCAACAGCGGGAAATCGCAATTTGACCCCTGTTGACTTTTAGGAAGTCGCACTCCCTAAAATCCTCTTCGTATGCTCAACACATTGAGCTCAGTTTCCGTGCGGGAATCATGAATCCAGTACTTGTGTGAGCTTCAATGGTTCAGGGATACAGCTAGCCGTGGGCCCGCAACCATTGCGGCTCCAAAATCACAATTTCGGACTTGCCCAACGGATCATGGTAAAACGCCTAGCAACATCGCCCCATGATCCCCTAGGTATCCCTGATAGTGCCTGAAAGAACCAGTTGGTCGCGGTTAGCGTACAGTACGGTCCTTTCAACACATATATCCCGATTAGATCAACGACCATTGGTAAATCGAGAGTCGCTAGAGATCCGATATCTACGCATACATCTTGGAGATCGAATAGTGACATCGCGAGTGTAACTAGGTAAACCCATTTACCTAAAATACTTCTAGTACTCTGGCCAGAGATTTATACACTATTATCCCCTCAGATAGCATAGGATATCCACGCATGTAAGCGAGCGGTGAATCCTCGACATCGAAGCATCGACTCCTACATGCATCGGGATCTCACCCAATCCCGCCGCCTAATGACCCCAAGTGAGTCGGCAAACGAGTCAAAGTGAGACGCCTATCATGTAGAGTCTCAATGACGTTTCGAGTAGTGAGGACTAATCAGTACAACCAAGACCTCGGACATATCCACTCGACAAATGGTAACCATTTGGAAAGTCCGAACGAGGGTAGTTCGATAGATCACCAGGTCACTATCCATCTGCATGCTCAGAACATCACAATGTTCCCTACCAATGAAACATGGTACTTCACATCGCAGGTGCTAGTCTCAATCTCGGTCGGCCTTATCCTCATTTTGACGGCCCAATCGACTAGGAACGAGTTCACAATACACAGTGACTATTAGATGTGTTTCATGATAGCCGTCATACCCACTATCACATCTAACATACACTATGGTGAATTCTAGGTCTTTATCCAACACTATTGTTAATATTATAGTCATAATGAAAATAAAGAACGCCATGAATAAATGCGAATATCATATATAAAGATCGTTTCATACAAGAGTCTATAAACCCACACGCCACAAGTTGGCTAGTTGGGCATCTACTCTAACAATCTCACACTTGCCCTAAAGCCAACTACTCATCAGACGCAGTCCCATTGTTTCGTGATGTTTTTCAAACAAAGGTCCTGGCAAGGGCTTCGTAAGTGGATCAGCAACGTTGTCTGCAGAGGTGACTCTCTCAACTGCTATGTCACCTCTAGCCACAATATCCCGGATTATGTGGTATTTCCTCAGTATATGTTTGGATCTTTGGTGAGACCTAGGCTCCTTTGCTTGCGCAACGGCACCCGTGTTGTCGCAGTACACTGGGACTGGACAAACTCCATCAGGAATGAAGCCCAACTCTTGGACGAAATTCCTTATCCAAACCGCCTCCTTAGCAGCAGCTGATGCCGCAATGTACTCAGCCTGAGTGGTTGAATCCGCGATGGTGTCTTGCTTGGAACTCTTCCAAGAGACAGCACCACCATTGAGCATGAATACAAATCCAGAGGTAGACTTCGAGTCATCCACGTCACATTGGAAGCTAGAATCAGTGTAGCCTTCCAATTTCAGTTGACCACCCCCATAGACCATGAACATATTCTTAGTCCTTCGCAAGTACTTAAGAATATCCTTCACAGCCTTCCAATGCAATTGGCCGGGGTTGGCCTGGTAGCGGCTCGTGACACTCAGAGCATATGCGACATCCGGTCTAGTTGAGATCATGCCATACATAATACTACCTATTTCCGAGGCATATGGCACACGTGTCATACTCTCTATCTCCTCATCAGTCTTCGGACACATAGACTTAGACAGAGTGACCCCGTGGCACATAGGTAGGTGTCCTCTCTTGGACTCTTCCATAGAGAACCGCTTAAGTATGGTATCGATGTAGGTGGTTTGGGTAAGTCCGAGCATCCGTTTCGATCTATCCCGATAGATCTGTATTCCAAGAATATCGGATGCTTCACCCATGTCCTTCATCGAGAATCTACTATACAACCATACTTTAGTTGACTGCAGCATTCCTACATCATTCCCAATGAGTAGAATGTCATCGACATAAAGTACGAGGAATGTCACAGCGCTTTTAACTACCTTCTTATATACACATGGCTCCTCGGGATTCTTGATGAAACCAAATTCCTTAGTTTCATCGAATCTCAGGTTCCAACTCCTCGATGCTTGTTTGAGACCGTAGATCGATCTATGAAGTTGGCATACCTTATGCTCACTTCCTACAGATGTGAAACCTTCAGGCTGCATCATATAGATCTCTTCCTTAATGTTTCCATTAAGGAACGCAGTTTTCACATCCATTTGCCATATCTCATAGTCGTACCATGCGGCTATGGCTAACAAGATTCTAATTTACTTGAACATTGCGACTGGCGATAAGGTTTCATCATAGTCAACACCTTGCCTTTGAGTGTAACCTTTCGCGACCAGTCGTGGCTTGTAGTTCATTACCTTACCATCAGGCCCAAGTTTCCTCTTGTATACCCATTTGCACCCAATAGGAACAATTCCTTCGGGAGGGTTAACAAGATTCCAAACTTGGTTCGCATGCATTGAGTCAAACTCAGACTGCATTGCTTCAAGCCACAAATTAGAATCAGCATCGGAAATTGCCTTCTTGAAAGTTTTTGGATCAGATCCAACAACTTGATCACTTTGATCATCCTCAAGGAGAAAACCATATCTCTCAGTAGCCCTAGGGACCCTTTCGGATCTTCTAGGTGCGACCATTTCTGGTACTGGCTCTGGAGGTGCGAGAGACTCACTTGGTAATTCAGTTGGTTCTCGAGCCTCTTCGAGTTCTTCTTGAAAGTTTTTGGATCAGATCCAACAACTTGATCACTTTGATCATCCTCAAGGAGAAAACCATATCTCTCAGTAGCCCTAGGGACCCTTTCGGATCTTCTAGGTGCGACCATTTCTGGTACTGGCTCTGGAGGTGCGAGAGACTCACTTGGTAATTCAGTTGGTTCTCGAGCCTCTTCGAGTTCTACTATCTTGCCTTTTCTATCAAGTAGAAATTCCCTTCCCATAAAGGTGGCATTTCTAGAAATAAACACTTTTGTTTCACTGGTATAGTAGAAGTAGTATCCAATGGAATTCTTTGGATACCCAATGAAGTAGCATAAGATGGATCTCGTATCCAGCTTATCTCCCACTTTCTACTTCACGTAAGCAGGACATCCCCAAATCCTCATGTATGAGTACTTGGGTGGTTTGCCCATCCATATCTCATATGGAGTTTTATCCACTGCCTTTGTGTGGACATTGTTCAACAACATTACCGTCATTTCGAGCGCATAGCCCCAAAACGAGGTAGGAAGCTCAGTGAAGCTCATCATAGATCGAACCATATCCATCAAAGTTCGATTACGACGCTCCGCTACACCATTGAGCTGTGGTGTGGCTGGAGGGGTCCACTGTGAGAGAATCCCATTCTCTTTCAGATATTCTTGAAATTCAGCACTTAAGTATTCACCACCTCGATCGGATCGAAGTGCTTTAATACTTTCGCCTAATTGATTTTCTACTTCAGCCTTGAATTCTTTGAACCTTTCAAAGGATTCAGATTTGTGCTTCATTAAGTACAAGTATCCATACCTAGAGTAATCGTCGGTAAACGTGATGAAGTATGTGTGACCGTACTTAGTACCAATACTAAATGGGCCGCACACATCAGTATGGATCAAATCCAATAGCCCTTGAGCACGCTCACCCTTGCCTTTGATGGGTTTCTTAGTCATATTTCCCTTAAGACAAGATTCACAAGTCGGTAGGGAGTTAATGTCTGACAGATCAAACATGTCACTCCTAACTAACTTGTTCATCCTACTTAGAGAAACATGACCTAGCCTAGCGTGCCAAAGTTGTGCTGGGTTTAAGCTATCGTGTTTCCTTTTAATCGTTGTTGTATGTGTTTCGACATCGTGAGTTGGAACGTCTTTTAATTTTAAGGTGTACAAATCGTTTTCGCGTTCCCCAATACCAATCAAACATTCATTCTTGTAAATATTGCAAATCGAATTAGCAAACATACAAGAATATCCATCACTATCTAGCATAGAAACAGAAATAATGTTCTTTATTAATTCGGGAACAAACAAAACGTTTCTCAATAACAACTTAAAATCAGAATACAGAAATAAATAAACATCTCCTATAGCTACTGCAGCAACTCTTGCTCCATTGCCAAGCCTCAAGTGGGTCTCACCCTCTTTAAGACGTCGGCTTCTTGTCATCACCTGCAAATCATTGCAGATATGGGATCCACATCCGGTATCAATTACCCAAGAAGTCGAATTAAGAGACATATTTATTTCGATATAGAACATACCTTTTGCAGTTCGCAACTGCTCGAGGTACTCCTTGCAGTTCCTCCTCCAATGCCCAGGCTTGTGGCAGTGGTGGCAAATATCCTCAGACTTGTTCGGCTTGGAAGCCTTTGCCTTTTGCTTCTTAGTGGGCTTTTCCTCCTTCGCAGGGGCAGAACGCTTCTTACCCTTGCGTCTGGGCCCCTTCTTCACAGAGGAAGAAGAGCCCATAAGGAGGACAGGCTTGTCCTTCTTTATGGTTCCCTCAAACACGACCAGCATGTTAACCACCTATTCAAGGATGGCTGCTAGCTTGTTCATGTTGAAGTTGACCACAAAGGGGTCGAATGCAGCGGGTAGTGAGAGGAGAAGCACATCCACAGACAGATCGTGTGGAAGCGTGATATCAAGGCCCGCCAGCTTTTCAACGAGCTCAATCGTACGAACCCCATGCTCGCGGACCGAAGTCCCATCGCGCATGCGGCTCGTCATAAGCTCCTTTACAGCGGTGAACCTCTCATGTCGAGAGTTCTCCCCATACAGTTCTTTGAGATGAAAGAGTATGTCAGCAGCATACTTCGTCTTCTCAAAGCGCCGTTGCATTTCGTGGACAACGATGCCAGCACATA
>KQ995312.1:123126-137440 GCA_001598015.1 Dorcoceras hygrometricum
GGAATGCAATTACAGTAGATGTCTAAACAATTCCTACAAGCCAATCGGATCCTTTGTTTTAACTAAACCTGTTCGGTTTTCATATGCATTATTTGGTTTAAAACAGAGCACGCTTCTTTCAGAGTTTGGCATATTGAATTAAATGCGTTTCTTCCTTAGGCATTTACAAATCATATAAATAGGATTTTAAGTTGCTTCATGCATCATTACTTTCAAGAATCAAATCATATAAAGCGGTGTTCTCTTTCAAGAAGCCGAACCAAATACTTTCAAAGAGTTTTAAAGGAAACAGGCGGTGCGTTAGGAGTTGCTGGATTTCTACCGTGATTTGTGTTCAAGAATTCAGGCAAGTAAACTCAGTTTCTTGCTCACTCAGTGAAAGCATATATTCTATTCTGTTTGCATGATTATATGAGATTTTAAAGAAAGGAAGATGGCTTCGGCTGTTCTTCAAAACCAGAAAAGTTTATGCTCTGTTTTATGAAGATTTCGTTTTACTGTATTTTGATCCAAAGAGATGTTTCAGAAAATGGTTTGATGATGTTCTTCTAGTTAGTTCTTAAGTTTTCTTCAAAAATTCCATCGAAGTAGATTACAAGTAGCTTATTCGATCATTTCCAGAAATTTCTTCAGATTTTGAATTCTTCAGACAAAGGTAACCTTCGTAGTTCATGGTTATCTACATGTTAAGTATGAGAGCTGGTTCTTATACCATTGCTGATATTGCTTTGTCGAAAATATTCTAAGTATAGATTTCAGCTATTGTATTGTTTGAGTTCAGTAGTTGCGATCAGCAGTCGCACTATTTCATGTTCAGCTGTTGCATATTTTATTGTTCATCAGCTGACAGTTTATTCATCAGTTGATAGTTGTTTATCAGTTGATAATTTTTTCATCAGCTGGTAATTTTTTCATCAGCTATTGATATTCAGCAGATGCTTTGTTTTTATAAAATCAGCAGCTGCATGGTTATCGTGAAACCAGCAGGTGCATCTCTTTTGCAAAAACCAGCAGGTGTATTTCTTTGTTAACACCGGCAGGTGCATTCCTTTATTAGAAATTAGCAGCTACATTTCTTTGTTAGAATTCAGCAGTTGCGTTGTCTTCGTGACATTCAGCAGATGCACTGTTTACCAGCAGATGCATTCCATTTTGATATTTCAGCAGTTGCTTTATTGTTTTAAGTATAGTTCATAGCGACTGGTTGTAGCGACTTGTTGTAGCGACTTGTTGTAGCGACTGTTTTTAGCGACTGGTTGTAGCGACTGGTTTAAGTGCTAACGACATCGTTTCACTTACATTTGTTTAAAAGACCTTGCGACTGGATTCTTGTCTTGCGACTGATTTCCTATTCGTTGCGACTGGTATTGTTCATTTAGTTGGTATTAGTCTTGCGACTAGTACTGTTCATTTTCTTCAGCAGATAACGAAATTTTAGAGTTTGATTCCTTACTGATTGACACTTCAATTCAGATGAATCTTTCGACTTATCTGACAGATTCGACTAGCTAATGTATTCAGTTTTCATCTTCGCAAGCTTACAGAGAAATCCTTTACAGTTCCAGAACATCATTAGATGAGAGAAAACCAGTAATTCGTGCAAGAGAGAAAGAAAACAGATTTTAGAAAGAAAAGAAAGAGCAGAACGATGTTTTAGAAAATATTTTAAGTTATGACAGCAAAGAGGGTCCCCAGAAGAAGGGTGAGTGCGCGACTGACGAACCGTGTGCCCTTTCAACAGAGTAAGGATCAGGTGTATAGGTCGACGGATCTGCATATCCCTTCACCATGAGCCATAGTGCTAGAAACTGATATCAGGAGTTTGATCAAGCGAATTGGACCAAAATGTTTAAAGTGTTGTCATAATTTCAGAAGAGCGCAATCGTGATTTTAATCACAGCTCCAGAGAATGTTTAAAGAAAATGTTTTCAGAATTTGATTATGTTTTATGCTTTCAGTTTCTATCAGAATTCCCAGTTATATATATTATTGCGCTTGTTCATTTCAAAGCGTACGCAGATTTCTGTTATGTATTCAGCTTCCAGTTTCAGTTTCAGTATCAGTTCTATTGCATGATTTTGCTATTCCAGATTTACCTGCTGAGCCTTCGGCTCACTAGTTTTCATTGAGTGCAGGTGAACAGCAGTAAGAGCTGGAGGGAGATGATCAGAAAGGGAGGATGTGTTTATCGTGGAAATATTCCGTTGTTTCTTTTCAGATTTTGATGTACAGAACTTTAGTTATGGTTTTGTATGTTAGCAGGTTTCTAGTTTCTCATTTTGTAGAAATCTGTATGGACATTTGGTGTAAAGATATATGCAAGTTCACTTGTATTTTTATTAGCTGGTATGTTAGTTCTTCACTCGTATATTGTCAGCTGGTATTTCAGTTCCGTATGTGTTATTTGTTCAGCAGAGGAGTTAATTCAGCGTTTGGTTTACCCTTCCAGCTGATTTTCTTCATTGTTTCAATTGTTCCGCATTCAGCAGTAATGAATTGTGTTTATTCGCAATTTATTCAAGAATTTAGTAACGACTTTTATGTTTATTAAGATTGAAATTTTTGGGTCTTTCAATTCGAACCCCAAATTTCTAAATTTCTTTTGAGAAAAGTCCGGTCGTTACACAGATAGTCTTGAAATTCAGCACTTAAGTATTCACCACCTCGATCGGATCGAAGTGCTTTAATACTTTCGCCTAATTGATTTTCTACTTCAGCCTTGAATTCTTTGAACCTTTCAAAGGATTCAGACTTGTCCTTCATTAAGTACAAGTACCCATACCTAGAGTAATCGTCGGTAAAGGTGATGAAGTATGTGTGACCGTACTTAGTACCAATACTAAATGGGCCGCACACATCAGTATGGATCAAATCCAATAGGCCTTGAGCACGCTTACCCTTGCCTTTGAAGGGTTTCTTAGTCATCTTTCCCTTAAGACAAGATTCACAAGTCGGTAGGGAGTTAATGTCTGACAGATCAAACATGTCACTCCTAACTAACTTGTTCATCCTACTTAGAGAAACATGACCTAGCCTAGCGTGCCAAAGTTGTGCTGGGTTTAAGCTATCGTGTTTCCTTTTAATCGTTGTTGTATGTGTTTCGACATCGCGAGTTGGAACGTCTTTTAATTTTAAGATGTACAAATAGTTTTCGCGTTCCCCAATACCAATCAAACATTCATTCTTGCAAATATTGCAAATCAAATTAGCAAACATACAAGAATATCCATCACTATCAAGCATAGAAACAGAAATAATGTTCTTTATTAATTCGGGAACAAACAAAATGTTTCTCAATAACAACTTAAAATCAGAAGACAGAAATAAATAAACATCTCCTATAGCTACTGCAGCAACTCTTGCTCCATTGCCAAGCCTCAAGTGGGTCTCACCCTCTCTAAGACGTCGGCTTCTTGTCATCACCTGCAAATCATTGCAGATATGAGTCCACATCCGGTATCAAGTACCCAAAAAGTCGAATTAAGAGACATATTTATTTCGATATAGAACATACCTTTTGCAGTTCACAACTGCTCGAGGTACTCCTTGCAGTTCCTCCTCCAATGCCCAGGCTTGTGGCAGTGGTGGCAAACATCCTCAGTCTTGTTCGGCTTGGAAGCCTTTGCCTTGGGCTTCTTGGTGGGCTTTTCCTCCTTCGCAGGGGCAGAACGCTTCTTACCCTTACGTCTGGGCCCCTTCTTCGCAGAGGAAGAAGAGCCCATGAGGAGGACGGGCTTGTCCTTCTTTATGGTTCCTTCGAACACTACAAGCATGTTAACCACCTCTTCAAGGGTGGCTGCCAGCTTGTTCATGTTGAAGTTGACCACAAAGGGGTCGAATGCAGCAGGCTGTGTGAGGAGAAGCACATCCACAGATAGCTCGTGTGGAAGTGTGATATCAAGGCCCGACAGCTTTTCAACGAGCCCAATCATACGAACCCCATGCTCGCGGACCGAAGTCCCATCGCGCATGCGGCTTGTCATAAGCTCCATGACAGTGGTGAACCTCTCATGTCGAGAGTTCTCCCCATACAGTTCTTTGAGATGAAAGAGTATGTCAGCAGCATACTTCGTCTTCTCAAAGCGCCGTTGCATTTCGTTGGACATCGATTCCATCACATAGCATCGAGTCTTAAGCTCGTCTGCCCACCATTGCTGAAGCGTCACCAGCTCCTCAGGGCTGATATCAGCAGGGGCTTTCTTCGGAGGGCTCTTCTCTATCGTATAAAGAAGTTTCTCCGAAGCCAACACAATGTTGAGGTTTCGAAGCCAGTCTTGGTAGTTCATTCCGGTGAACTTGTTGCTATCCAGTATAGCAGCGAGTGGGTTTTTGATCGAAGACATTATAAATGCAGTTATACTGAAAAGAAAACAGACATGCATTACTATATATGAAAAACGCTAAGACATAAAACAAGGTCGTTAAGTTTTACGAATTACCCTCCCACTATTTTAACAATTTCACCACCCTCTAATGAAATCGAGAAAGCAAGTTTCCTTAGTGGGTACACGGAGCCCAATCAAGCGATCATGGTCCCGAATAATATCAGCCAACGACGAACCCCAAAAGTTAGTTTCCAATTGCAACCGGTGCAACCTTCATGTATTCACCTCACGTCCAGTAAGGGCCCAATAATATGACGTCGTTTACTATCACGTGTCAAGATGACCCATCAATGTAGTCGTGAAGGACGGTCCCCTTAACGTCCCCAATAATACGAGCCAACGTTAAAGGAAGTTCCAACCGACTCACAACAATTGTCAATGGCGTGGACAGCTTTCCGGCATACATAACCCCCTCAATAATATGAGCCGGGCCATGTATACGGGTAGCATCGGCATACACCCATTGTTGATGGAAGGTAGGGATAATTTAAACAAATTTAAATTCCCTTTAGCTTATCGAATAAAATTTTAATCTTGATATTAGTTTTAAATCGTATTTAAAACGAGAGATTTTATTTTAGAAAAGTTTGGTCTCATGCAATTTTAAATCAAAATTTAAAACATGCGGATTCAACATATATATCAAATATATAACTAACTTTGGGATGATCGATCGCGAGAGCTATGCGGTCCGTGGTTGCCAATCACGGACCTGGGTCCATCCTAGGTGAAATGCAATATGCAATGCAATCCTATTACAATTGCTTCTGGTTTTACAGATCTTCGGTCTTCAATATCTTTGATCGTCATGGGCCCACCATCTTCAAAAGTCCTCCCACTAAGTCTAGTAATTTACAATTAAATTCCATGACACATTAGGGATACATTTTACAAGGGGTGGGAACGGGCCACAAACAGACCCACTTTATAAAATGATAATCAATAATATTAAAATCGAAATCGCAAAACCAAAAGCATACACCTATCACATTGGGCACGAATCTCGATCATCCCAAACATGCAATCAATCTAATTAACTTGCATAAATTAAATAATCAAATTATTTACCATAAAATCATATTTTAATCATAAAATCGCATTTTATAATAAAATCGCGATATCGAATATCGGTCCGAAAACTTCATGGGCTGACCGAGACATGCCCGAACAAAACCTAGAAGAATCTGCCATCGCAACGTCGCCGGAGACATCGTCGGACGGCAGCATCACGGCGGCGGCCGCAGCCACATAGCGCGCGGCACAAGGCCGCGCGCTGCCACGCCAAGCGCGGCGCATGTAGCGCCCAGCCACCGCGCGAAGAGCGGCCATGATGTTGCGCAATCAGTGCGCATCACCCCGCCCATCCAGCGCGCGAGATCAGCAGCAGCGGGCAGCCTCCAATCGTGAAGCGGCGCCCATGAAATCGGTGCGACGCAGCGGCCATCATGCGCGATCTCCGCGCAACCTGGTGCGCGAGACCTGCGGCCATCGACCGCACAGCCGCGCGCGAAGCAGCGCGCATGTCTCGGCCACCATGCGCGGCCAGCGCGTATGGCATCGCACAGCCAGAGCGCGGTGGGGCGCCGCCATGCGCGGCGACGCCGAGGCCAATCTCCAAAAAAAAATTTTGTTTTTGATCTGAAAAATTCGAGATTTGATACAATTATGGCAACAATGTATTGAACGATCCGAGCCTATGCTCTAATACCACTGTTGGGGTTGGCGGTGGCGGATCCGGATCCCACTTCCCGGGGCGCAGCGGAAGAACAAAAATTTTGCCCGAAAAGTGTTCAATACATTAATACAAATCAACAAACCATTCATAGGGGGTTCTTTGATTGTTACCTTGTTGGCGTCTAGGCGCCTGGCTCCGACCAGTTTCACGAGGAAACCGGCACTTCAAACTGAAGGCGGCGGTAGATCCTCCAATCCGGTCCACCACCGGAATCGATCTTCCTCCGTCAATCCGCACTAGAAGATATGACGGATTTTACACGGATGGAATCACCTCAGCACGACGACCGGAGAAAGTCCGATCAACGGGGCGGCGGTGCGTGGTGGCGCGACGGAGGCGCGTGGCCGTGAGGTTTGTGGAGAGGGGAGGGGCGGCCGACTTCATGGAGTTGGAGACTAGGATAAGTTGTGTGTTGTGTAATGATTAATCCCTAACCAATTTAATTAATAAAGATGGTAGATGGGTTTGAACCGGCCCATTGGACTTGGGTCAGGCCCAAGTCCTATATGAACATTCGGTTCATTTAAATCACCACGGTTCCATCATAACTCAGATCGACGATCAGATCGGACCGATCGACTCAGTTTCCAAAACTGAACATTATGATGCGAAAAACAATTTTTCAGATACCTAGTCCAAAATGACAGTTTTGCCCCTCAACAGCGGGAAATCGCAATTTGACCCCTGTTGACTTTTAGGAAGTCGCACTCCCTAAAATCCTCTTCTTATGCTCAACACATTGAGCTCAGTTTCCGTGTGGTAATTACGAATCCGGTACTTTAAATCACCACGGTTCCATCATAACTCAGATCGACGATCAGATCGGACCGATCGACTCAGTTTCCAAAACTGAACATTATGATGCGAAAAACAATTTTTCAGATACCTAGTCCAAAATGACAGTTTTGCCCCTCAACAGCGGGAAATCGCAATTTGACCCCTGTTGACTTTTAGGAAGTCGCACTCCCTAAAATCCTCTTCTTATGCTCAACACATTGAGCTCAGTTTCCGTGTGGTAATTACGAATCCGGTACTTGTGTGACCCTCAATGGTTCAGGGATACAGCTAGCCGTGGGCCCACAACCATTGTGGCTCCGAAATCATAATTCCGGACTTGCCCAATGGATCATGGTAAAGCGCCTAGCAACATCGCCCCATGATCCCTTAGGTATCACTGATAGTGCCTGAAAGAACCAGTTGGTCGTGGTTAGCGTACATTACGGTCCTTTCAACACATATATCCCGATCAGATCAACGACCATTGGTAAATCGAGAGTCGCTAGAGATCCGATAGCTATGCATACATGTTGGAGATCGAATAGTGACATCACGAGTGTAACTAGGTAAAACCATTTACCTAAAACACTTCTAGTACTCTGGCCAGAGATTTATACACTATTATCCCCTCAGATAGCATAGGATATCCACGCACGTAAGCGAGCGGTGAATCCTCGACAACGAAGCATCGACTCTTACATGCATCGAGATATCACCCAATCCCGCCGCCTAATGACCCCTAGTGAGTCGGCAAACGAGTCAAAGTGAGACGTCTATCATGTAGAGTCTCAATGACGTTTCGAGTCGTGAGGACTAATCAGTACAACCAAGACCTCGGACATATCCACTCGACAAATGGTAACCACTTGGAAAGTCCGAACGAGGGTAGTTCGATAGATCACCAGGTCACTATCCATCTGCATGCTCAAGATCACAATGTTCCCTACCAATGAAACATGGTACTTCGCATCGCAGGTGCTAGTCTCAGTCTCGGGCGGCCTTATCCTCATTTTGACGGCCCAATAGACTAGGAACGAGTTCAGAATACACAGTGACTATTAGATGTGTTTCATGATAGCCGTCATACCCACTATCACATCTAACATACACTATGTTGCATTCTAGGTCTTTATCCAACACTATTGTTAACATTATAGTCATAATGAAAATAAAGAACGCCATGAATAAATGCGAATATCATATATAAAGATCGTTTCATACAAGAGTCTATAAACCCACACGCCACAAGTTGGCTAGTTGGGCATCTACTCTAACAAGGAATTGGTGTGAGATTGAATGCTAGATGGCTGTTGTGCATTGCCGTGGATGTTGCTGTGTGTATATGTGATTGCTGTGTTGTCTAGCTGTTATGTTTATGCATACACGCATTTCCCATATTGCATTCATATTCTGTTGCAGCCATTGTTTCGTATCTTGTATTGCTGTTGTTGATTCTTACCAGGATGCGAGGGCGAGCGACAATACCGCACTCTCATCTCCCTGCTGGGATTGTTAGCCACCATGCGCCTAGTGGTTAACTACCACAGTTCATGGGCGAGGCAACGACAGGTTGAGTTGTTTGATGCATCTAGTATTCGGGTGTAGTGTCACGGAGAGTGGCTCATTACCACATTGTGAACACACTCCGTGGCCACTGTTGTTGCCGATTCTTGGAGCTGCTTGTTGGTCAAGCCTCATGTTGTTATCCGATGTCTCATGCATAGCATCTGCATTTTATCTTATGCATTCTTTTAGCTATATCTGTTGCTCTCCGTACTGGGGTTTGACCCCATGTCCCTCTGGGGCTTGGTTTGTTTCCGTGTTTGTGTTAACCCAGCTGGTGGTGCCCCAGGAGGTGGTTAGTGTGTCCCAGTTGCGTATAGCATATTTATATATCTGTATCAATTAGCCAGGGGGATGCCCTGCGCTTCGTTATTGTATCCAGTAGTTGGAGTCTGATACATGTTTTGGTTGTTGTATGCTATATGGTTGGTTGTTTTATTAAACTGGGATATATTTTGAGTATCTCTCTATTTTAAATTACATCGTTTTAATCCGTCAGGCCAAAAGCGAAAATTTTACCCGCTTTTTGATAGCTTCCGCATGTGTTTGTATGATTTTACTCTGTTTAGAGTACGAGGCCTGACAAACAGAGCGCAGTATTTCCGTTTGTAGGCACGCTAGACAGGTTGATGAAGAGGTGGATGTGTTGGCAGTCCGTGTAGACGAAATGGAACTGATTATGGCGAGGTTTCAGCGGATGAATCCTCAAATGTTTAATGGAGATGAGTCTAGTTGCGATGCGGAGTCCTGGTTGCAGCACATTACTGGATTGTTTTATCGAGTGCGATATGATGATGAACGTAGGTTGAGTTTAGCTACTTTCCAATTGAGGAAGAACGCGGAGCGTTGGTGGAGAGGTGCTTCACGAGCTCTTGAGGAAACTGGTGTGGGGATATCTTGGAACAGTTTTTGTACTGCCTTTCGACAGAAGTACGTTCCAGAGTCCTATGTTAATGCCCGGGAGCACGACTTTGATAACTTGGTTCAGGGAACCATGTCTGTGGGGGAGTATGCTCGAAAGTTTTCTTCTCTCCTTGCCTATGTTCCTCATGTGTCCGGTCGAGAGAGGGAGAAAATAAACAGATTCTTGGAAGGGCTGAACGAAGATCTCTATTCCTTGGAGTTGGCAAGTTCACCTACTAGTTATGCGGATGCGGTGGACAAGACGATGGATATCGAGGAAGGGTTACAGAACCGTAGGTCTCGGGTTCGGCGTTCAAGGGACGCAGTCTTCCCAACCTTCTCAGTCATCCCAGCAACCATCCCAACAATCTGGGCGTCACTGGTTCAGGCCTCGTGACCAACAGTTTAAGAAGAAGTCGGGTTCTAGTTCTTTCGGTTCGGGAAGCTCGAGTAGTAGCAGTCCCAGGGCCAATTTCTGTGGTCAATGTGGAGGTAAGTACCCTTCGATGCAGTGTGTAGGGTTTCAGGGTGTTTGCAATATTTGTGGGCAGTATGGACATTATGCGAGAGTATGTCCTTTGGCTGGATCTCAGCATACCGCTTCCCCACCGCATGGTCATTCAGGTGGATCTTCTCGAGGTCGTTCTTCTCCTGGACAGCAACTGAGGATGGGAAAACCTCTGTACAGGCCGTTCCAGCAGCCTGGTCCTTTGCGTTTTGGACAGTCTTCCCAGCCTCATTTCTCAGGGCCTCAGCAGGCCCAAGTTAATGCCATGACTAAGGAGCAAGCAGAGGGCATGCCTGGAGGAGTGATCGTAGGTACTTGTACTATTTTTGATTTTTCAGCACATGTGTTATATGATAATGGAGCATCACATTCGTTTATAGCTGATGCATTTGTGGTTGAACATGGTTTGCGTACCACCTTTTTGCGTGATGTTATTTCTGATGCGACTCATGTTGGCGCGAACCTATTCTCCCAAGATATTGTGTTGAATGGCATACTTAGGTTTGGTGAGAATGTGCTGATAGCCAATTTAATCTGGCTAGTTATGTGGGATTTTGATTGTATAGTATGTCAAGCCTCGTGCTCACAACAGATAAACACATGCGGAAGCTCTCAAAAAGTGGGTAAAATTTTTCGCTTTTAGGCCCGACGGTTTTAAACGTATAATTTAAAATACAACAATACTTAAAATAAATTCCCAAATCATACAACAATAAACAACAAAGCATACATAATTCAAACATGTATCAAATTCCCCTACGGGTACAACAACAAAGCGCAGGGCATCTCCCTGGCTAACTGATACATATATATATATGCTATATGCTACTGGGACACACTAGCCACCTCCTGGGGCACCACCAGCTGGGTTAAACCCACGACCAACTGTAGAACCTGGGTTTCCTGAAAACAACGCAACAAAGAAAGAAACCAAGCCCCGGAGGGACATGGGGTCAAACCCCAGTACGGAGAGCAATAATACAACAGAAATAACAGCAAGGAATAAAGTGCAGGTGCTATGCATGAGACGCCAAGGAACAATGGAAAGCTCGACCCACAAGGGAGCTATGGAACTCAAACATAGCTCCAAGAAACATCGACAACGTACAGTGGCCACGGGGTGAGTTCACAGTGTGGTAGTGAGCCACTCGCCATGATACTACACCCACTTACCGGATGCATCAAACAACTCAACCTGCTGTTGCCTCGCCCATGAACTATGGTAATTAACCACTCGGCGCATGGTGGCTACGATCCCAGCTGGGAGATGAGAGTGCGGTATAGCCGCTCGCCCTCACATCCTGGTAAGAAAACAACAACAATGCAACAAGGTACAAAAACTACCAAAACTGGAAAGGAATACCGTGCGTGTATGCAACATGCTAGAATGCAAGCATATAAACATATGCAACGCAGCAAATACACCAATAGCATACACAATTCTCAACAGAACACAACCAGCAGGCACGGCGAATCCACATACCAGCGACTACAATTCATCCAAGCATAATCTCGCTGTAATAAAAGCTCAAATCCGTACCTTAATACTAAGCAACACTGACCGAAAACAAGGCCTGAGAAATCTGGTTCCAACCTGTAAAACATACACAAGATACAGGGAACCATCAACCCAAAACTCACGGCCAACACATCAAATCTCACGGCTGGAAATCCAGATGCACAAACTAGCCTTCACTCCTACCCCAAATCAACTTAACAGGAAGCTTAAAACGAGGCTATGAACAAGATCTCAAAGCTAGATCGAAAAGCTACCTGCACAACGAAACTCACGCATGAGAACAGCCACGTCGTGCTTTTGTTTCAGCCAATTATAGCTTCCAAAATGGGTACGAGAAGAAAGAGCTTTCCAAGAGGAGTCCAACGCTACCTCACACGCGAAAAACGGTGGCCGGAATCAACGGGGATCTACCGGAGAAGCTCATGGTAAATAAGTGACCAAGGGTTGAAGAACAGAGAACGAAAATCGGGAAATATATCTCTAAGTATGGGGTCTGGAGAGTTAAAATGAAGTCAACACTTCTAATTTATAGGCGCGATAGATCTGCTAATTATTCCACCGACAAAACAGTTTCAAAGCTCCTAATTCGCAACAGATCTCACAAAACCAACGCAGGCGCTAAAACATACAAAAATCCTCAAAACGACGTCGCATTGAACTGCGGAGAAAGCTGCCTACGTCACCAGATCTGATATCCAACGCAACGGGAGAAAATGCACGCGTCATCCAATCTGTTAATAGATTCACCGAAAGATCTCTCAACAGTAATGCTTACGTCAGCCACGCTACTCACTGCTGAACAACTATCCGACAGATGATCGCTCGCTCAACAGCTGATCCCTCAATCAGCAGTTGAAGTCACACACAACCCAACAGCTGAGTCCTAGCGCTAAATCAAAACGCTTTTGTTCCAACTAATCCAAACGACGACGTACTAGCACCCGCAACTGAAAACACTCTAATCGCCGCTACAGTTGGAACCGATCATTCACTGCTGAAATCCACACTTAACCAATTCCGATGGTTGCTCCAAGCACATCGACTCACAACTGGTCCGATCCCAATCGACATCTGAACAGCAGAATGTTCGGGTCTCACATCTCTCCCCCACTAAGAAAGGATTTCGTCCTCGAAATCAACAACACTTCAACTACTAAAACAAAGTAGCAAGATACAAACAAGAACTCGCCTAACACAGGCCAAGAGTTCATGGTAACTGAGCAAGCAATTTACATAAACTAGGGAAGAAATACAACTAAAAGCTACAAACTATTGGAAAATATAGCCCAACGGCTACTCAAACAGATGCGGCCACTCGCGCTGCATCTTTTCTTCCAGCTCCCAAGTAGCTTCTTCCCTTCCATGCTTGCTCCACTGAACCATTACCAACGGAAAGGTCTTATTCCTCAATTGTTTCTCTTTTCTGCCAAGGATCTGCAAAGGGTATTCCTGATAGCTCAATGACTGATCTAGCTCAACCTCGTCAGTTCCAAGCACATGAGACGGATCTGGCTCATATTTCCTCAACATCGACACATGAAACACATCGTGAAGAGAGGACAACTCTGACGGCAACAACAACCGATAAGCTAAAGGGCCAATCCTCGCGACAATCTCAAACGGACCAACATAACGAGGGGCTAACTTTCCCTTGCGTCCAAAGCGCATCACACTACGAAACGGAGAAACCTTGAGAAATACACGATCACCAACCTGAAACTCAAGAGGTCGACGCCTCTTATTCGCATAACCTGCTTGGCGATCCTGGGCAGCCTTCATCCGCTGTCTAATAAGATCCACGTGATCTTTCATCTGCTGCACAAAGTCAGGGGCAGATAGCTGCTTCTCCCCCACTTCTTCCCAACATACTGGCGATCTGAACTTGCGGCCATACAAAGCCTCGAAAGGCGCCATGCCAATCGTCACTTGGTAGCTGTTATTATACGAAAACTCAACCAAAGACAACGCGTCTTGCCAACTACCTCCGAAATCCAACACAACAGCACGCAACATATCCTCTAACGTCTGGATAGTTCTCTCCGATTGGCCATCTGTCTGGGGATGATATGCGGTACTCATAGCCAATCTAGTGCCCAATGCTGTCTGCAAACTCTTCCAAAATCTGGAAGTAAACCTCGGATCTCGGTCAGACACGATTGAAACAGGCACACCATGCAATCTAACAACATAATCAACGTACAGCTTCGCCATCTTCTTCAACGAGAAGGTCATACCATAGGGAATGAAATGTGTAGACTTAGACAAACGGTCTACAACTACCCAAACAGCATCACATCCTCGGCTGGAACGAGGCAAATGCGTTACGAAATCCATCGCAATGTGATCCCAATTCCATTGGGGCACCTCTAAACTCTGCAACAGACCACCAGGTCTCATCCTTTCGGCCTTTACCATCTGGAAATTCAAACAACGAGCGGCAAAACCAGCAACATCGCTCTTCAGGCCAGCCCACCAAAAGTGCGGCTTCAATGCATGGTACATCTTCCGTGCACCAGGATGAACACTATGTCTGCTACAGTGCGCTTCTCGAAGGATCTCCCCCTTCAAATCAATCAAATTGGGCACAACCAACCTGCCCCGGAAACGCAAACAACTATCGGACGAGACAGAATAGTCCTCAAGTTCGCCAGCCCTGACTTTCATCTTCAACTCGCACCAAAAGTGCGGCTTCAATGCATGGTACATCTTCCGTGCACCAGGATGAACACTATGTCTGCTACAGTGCGCTTCTCGAAGGATCTCCTCCTTCAAATCAATCAAATTGGGCACAACCAACCTGCCCCGGAAACGCAAACAACTATCGGACGAGACAGAATAGTCCTCAAGTTCGCCAGCCCTGACTTTCATCTTCAACTCGTGGATTGACGGATCAGTCCTCTGAGCTGCTCGAATGCTAGAAACAA
>KQ995312.1:139347-155274 GCA_001598015.1 Dorcoceras hygrometricum
TGTCGCACCACGGGAACGTCACTAAGCTGAACACTAGAAGAAGAAGACGCATCCAAAGCGTAGATTATAAAGCCAGCATTCTCCAAGGACAACAAGCTAAACATTTCCATCGCGGAGACTAACGGAATCTTCGATCTCGAGTCCTGACCGTAGAAGTCCCACTTCTCGCCAGACAAAGGCCTAAAGCGCACAATCCCATGGAAGCAATCCACGGAGGCCCTGTAGTTGGATAGCACATCCATCCCAACTATACAATCGAAATCCAGCATCAACCGGATAAAATTCACTAACAAGGCATGATCACCAAACCGCAGCACACCATCCAACAAAATCTCTTGCGAACACAGGCTTACACCACCGGGGGTAGAAACAGAAACAACATCACGCAAAGGGACGGTACACAAACCATGCTCAACAACAAAGGAATCGAAAATAAACGAATACGAAGCATCGGTGTCAAACAACACACGAGCAGGAAAGTCAAAGACAAGACATGTACCTCCAATCACCCGACTCGATGTCTCCTCGGCCTGCTCTCTCGTGAAGGCGTTAACCTGAGCCTGCTGAGGTCCTGGAAAGAAAGGTTGAGACGACTGCCCAAAACGCGAAGGTCCAGGCTGCTGAAACGGCCTAAACGGAGCCTCACCAAAACGGGGTTGCTAAAACTGCTGCGAACGGCCCCTAGACTGACCTCCACGACCCTGAGGCTGGGCCGCGGTCTGCTGTGCTCCAGCTGTCGGGCACACTCTCGCAAAGTTCCCATACTGACCACAAAGGTTGCAGGAACCCTGCACACCAACACACTGCGTGGAAGAATGCTTCCCACCGCAAAAACCACAAAACTCCGCCCGAGAGCCGCTGCTACTCGAACTACCAGAACCAGAAGACCCTGAACCGGACTTCTTCTTGAATTGCTGACCGCGGGATCGAAACCTCTGACGGCCAGGCTGCTGAGCTACCTGCTGCTGCTGCTGCTGCTGAGGAAAATGCACGGACTGAGAACTCTGGGACGACTGAGCTCCCTGACCAGCGGGTCTACCACCCTGCACCGCCTGCGCCACCTGCGCTCTATGCGCACTACGGCTCTTCATGCCCTCCTCGATGTGGATAGCAGTATCCACGGCCTCAGCATAGGACTTGGGCTTGCTTGTCAAAACGCTCTGGTACAGATCCCCATTCAAGCCCTCCACAAACCTGGTGCTCTTGGCCCTCTCCCGGCCAGCAACATGTGGAACATACGCCAACAAAGCAGAAAACTTGCGAGCGTACTCGCGCACCGACAACGAACCCTGATCCAAGAACTCGAACTCCCGCTCATGGGCAGCTACATAGGAGTCGGGGACATACTCCTGCCTGAAGACCTGGTAGAAAGTGTCCCATGTAATGCCAACACCGGTCTCCAGTAAGGTACTAGACGTACCTCTCCACCAACGCTCGGCGGACTTCCTCAACAGTAGGGTCACCAACCTCAACCGAAGATCGTCGTCATACTGGGCTCGATCAAACAGATGTATAACGCTATGGAGCCAAGAATCCGCGTCCTCACTCGACTCATCACCATTGAAGATAGGAGGACTCATCCTCTGAAACCGAGCTATGACCACATCCATTCTCTCTACCGGAGCCGGCGGAGCTGCAGCCTCCTCCTCTCCACTACTCTCAAGAGTATGACTAGACGTACTATACTAATCCTCATTCTGTCCTCCTGATTCCTGGAAGAGACCCCTACTACGACCACGACGTCTAGGCGGCATCTAAAACACTCAACAGGATAAGGAAAACAGAACAAATACAGCACAGAAAGCATATAACACAAAATATGCAGCACGTAGTCATATAAGTCAAGCACATGCAATACGCAACACTGTGCCTAGACTCAAGTGTGATCAAAGGAATTGAGCTTATCTCAGTTTAAGCTCTGATACCAAAAATATCAGGCCTCGTGCTCACAACAGATAAACACATGCGGAAACTCTCAAAAAGTGGGTAAAATTTTTTGCTTTTAGGCCCGACGGTTTTAAACGTATAATTTAAAATACAACAATACTTAAAATAAATTCCCAAATCATACAACAATCAACAACAAATCATACATAATTCAAACATGTATCATATTCCCCTACGGGTACAACAACAAAGCGCAGGGCATCTCCCTGGCTAACTGATACATATATATATATGCTATATGCTACTGGGACACACTAGCCACCTCCTGGGGCACCACCAGCTGGGTTAAACCCACGACCAGTTGTAGAACCTGGGTTTCCTGAAAACAACACAACAAAGAAACAAACCAAGCCCCGGAGGGACATGGGGTCAAACCCCAGTACGGAGAGCAATAATACAACAGAAATAACAGCAAGGAATAAAATGCAGGTGCTATGCATGAGACCCCAAGGAACAATGGAAAACTCGACCCACAAGGGAGCTAAGGAACTCAAACATAGCTCCAAGAAACATCGACAACGTACAGTGGCCACGGGGTGAGTTCACAGTGTGGTAGTGAGCCACTCGCCATGATACTACACCCACTTACCGGATGCGCGTGTATGCAACAGGCGGGAATGCAACATAATAAATATATGCAACGCAGCAAATACACCAATAGCATACACAATTCTCAACAGAACACAACCAGCAGGCACGGCGAATCCACATACCAGCGACTACAATTCATCCAAGCCATAATCTCGCTGTAATAAAAGCTCAAATCCGTACCTTAATACTAAGCAACACTGACCGAAAACAAGGCCTGAGAAATCTGGTTCCAACCTGTAAAACATACACAAGATACAGGGAACCATCAACCCAAAACTCATGGCCAACACATCAAAGCTCACGGCTGGAAATCCAGATGCACAAACTAGCCTTCACTCCTACCCCAAATCAACTTAACAGGAAGCTTAAAACGAGGCTATGAACAAGATCTCAAAGCTAGATCGAAAAGCTACCTGCACAACGAAACTCACGCACGAGAACAGCCACGTCGTGCTTTTGTTCCAGCCAATTATAGCTTCCAAAATGGGTACGAGAAGAAAGAGCTTTCCAAGAGGAGTCCAACGCTACCTCACACGCGAAAAACGGTGGCCGGAATCAACGGGGATCTACCGGAGAAGCTCACGGTAAATAGTGACCAAGGGTTGAAGAACAGAGAACGAAAATCGGGAAATATATCTCTAAGTATGGGGTCTGGAGAGTTAAAATGAAGTCAACACTTCTAATTTATAGGCGCGATAGATCTGCTAATTATTCCACCGACAAAACAGTTTCAAAGCTCCTAATTCGCAACAGATCTCACAAAACCAACGCAGGCGCTAAAACATACAAAAATCCTCAAAACGACGTCGCATTGAACTGCGGAGAAAGCTGCCTACATCACCAGATCTGATATCCAACGCAACGGGAGAAAATGCACGTGTCATCAAATCTGTTAATAGATTCACCGAAAGATCTCTCAACAGTAATTCTTACGTCAGCCACACGACGAAAACACACGCTGCTGACGTCATCAGAGCTGGCAACAGCTTCTCGCTAAATGCCAGCAGCAAACTACAGTGACGTCTAACACCAGCAGATACTCTTACGTCACCTGCACCTCAAAACGATGTCGTATAGCGCTCATCACAAAAATACGCTACCTGCTGGCAGACTTCTCAACAGTAGATATCTGCTCGCTAGCGAAACGGCTTCGCTTCTACTAATCTAAATGATGTCGTTACAAAAAATACGCTACCTGCTGGCAGACTTCTCAACAGTAGATATCTGCTCGCTAGCGAAACGGCTTCGCTTCTACTAATCTAAATGATGTCGTTACAAACCAATCCAACTGCTGTCGACAGCAACCAAAACAAAGAAAAATACGCACTAAGCTACCAGCAGCAAAGCTTACGTCAGCGACTTCAAAGCCAACATAAAACATGACGTCATCAAATCTGCTATCAGCAGATACCTCTAAACCCAAAATTACAAAAATCTCCAGAATTACTCTAAGGAGGGATTTTGACCCGAAAACACAATACAAACATACAGACAGAGATTCTAAACCAACAAAATCTCTAAACAACCGATAGAACCTCTATAATTCGATTAATTCCCACGATTAATCTCAATTAACAAATCCAGGTCTCACATAGTAGGAATGGACGTGTTGTCTAGTTTTAGGGCCACTGTGGATTGTTTCCATGGTGTTGTACGTTTTCGGCCCCAATTTGGCGAGAAGTGGAACTTCTACGGCCATGATTCTCAATCGAAGATTCCGTTGGTCTCTACTATGGAGATGTTTAGCCTTTTGTCGTTAGAGAATGCAGGATTCATGATTTATGCTTTAGACGCATCATCGAATTCGTGTATGGAGCTTAGTGACATACCTGTCATACGTGATTTCCTTGATGTGCTCCCTGATGAGATTCCTGGTTTTCCTCCGAGGAAGGAGATTGACTTTAGCATTGAGTTGGTGCCTGGTACAGCTCCTATCTCATGAACCCCGTATCGCTTAGCACCAGCCGAGTTGAGAGAGCTGAAGGTAAAACCTAGTGATCTGCTGGAGAAAGGATTTATCCGGCCGAGCATGTCACCATGGGGAGCTCCTATTTTGTTTGTGAAGAAGAAAGACGGTTTGATGAGGATGTGCATCGATTTTCGGCAACTGAACAAGGCTACTGTAAAGAATAAATACCCATTACTAAGGATCGATGATTTATTTGATCAGCTTCAAGGTTCAGCCGTGTATTATAAGATCGATCTGCATTCGGGGTATCATCAGTTGCGAATTAGAGAGGAAGACGTTGTGAAAACTGTGTTTAGAACGAGATACGGACATTATGAGTTTTTGGTTATGCCTTTTGGTTTGACTAATGCCCCTGTAGTTTTCATGGACTTGATGAACCGAGTCTTTAGAGAGTTCATCGCTCAGTTCGTTATTGTTTTCATCGATAACATTTTGGTCTACTCGAAGACTCTGATGCAGCATAAAGAGCATCTAAGGCTACTCCTCCAAACACTTCGAGACTCGCTGTTGTATGGCAAGTTCTCTAAATGCAAGTTTTGGTTGGACAGAGTAGTGTTTCTAGGTCATGTCATTTCGGTTTAAGGATTATCTGTTGATCCCAGTAGGGTAGAGGCCCCAGTGAACTGGGAACGTCCCAAGAACATCTCGGGGATTCGTAGCTTTTTGGGATTGGCTAGCTACTATCGACACTTCATTGAGGGATTTTCTAGTATAGCCAAGCCTATGACACAACTGACCCAGAAGGATAAGAGATTTGTTTGGACGGAAGAATGCGAGAACAACTTTCAATTGCTCAAAGAGAAGCTAACTACAGCGCCAATGTTGGCTTTACCTTCAGGTTCAGGAGGTTTCGTGGTGTGTTATGATGCTTCGCTTAGTGGATTGGACTGCGTTTTGATGCAGCATGGTCGGGTCATTGTGTATGCTTCCCATCAGATGAAACCTCATGAGACTCGATACCCAGTTCATGACTTGGAGTTGGCGGCCGTTGTTGGATCAGGATAACAGATCCAGATCTGAGTTTTGAATTAAACAAAACTTGTTATTGTGTTTCTAATGGTTCTACGTAGAGTGCAGATCTTAGCTGGAAATACAACTAGACAGATCCTAAGCGAAAGATGGAGAGCCAAAGAGAAGACCTCAGATCCGAGGAGGAGCTGAACCTAATCTGATGAAAGCTGGGCAGCAGTGAGATTCATCAGATCTGATACAGTAACTCAATCAGATCTGATACTGTAGCAGACCAAGATCTGAAAATAGGAAAACGCGATTTCGGAGGCCTAAACGAAGGAATTTGGCCGAAAGGCGGCTTAGGTCACGAGCAAAGCTCGTGAGTCTTGCTCGTTGAGGAGCTGAACCTAATCTGATGAAAGCTGGGCAGCAGTGAGATTCATCAGATCTGATACAGTAACTCAATCAGATCTGATACTGTAGCAGACCAAGATCTGAAAATAGGAAAACGCGATTTCGGAGGCCTAAACGAAGGAATTTGGCCGAAAGGCGGCTTAGGTCACGAGCAAAGCTCGTGAGTCTTGCTCGTTGGACCGTTTCGAAGGTAATAGCACATGTCACATGCGAAAATGTGAAGTATGATCAGATGTTAAGACAAGAGCAGTTGAGTCAGATGTTGAGACAAGAGATCTGGATCAAGCTATGAACAGAAGAACGATTCAGATGTGAGGAGAGGTCTGGATCAGCTGGGAAGGAGGAATCTGGATCAAGTAAAAAGAGAGATCAGGTTCAGATGTGATAGGAAGCGCGAAGCGAAGTCTGAGAAGTAGAGATCTGGATCAAGTGCGAAGAGAAATCGGATATGAAGAGAGATCTGGATTCAGATGTGAAGAGAAGTCTGTTCAGAAGTCAACAAAAGCCTATTCAGAAGTCGACAAAAGCCTGCAAAAGCCTTAAAATAAGGGACACAAGGACAACTCTGTCGGTACTTTACAGAACACATTTCAACGGGAAGAAACTTATGTCCAACGGATTAATTTTCACAGAGGCTATTTATACAAGAAGATTTTGAGAGAGAAGATGATGCAACGATTTTGATTGACAGGAAGAAACACAGAAAGGTGAAGTAGTCGACCACCATGGAAAAGAAGAAAATTGCAAGTGTCGACTGTTGAACCTTATCAGCTTTGTAGAAGCACTTCCTTGTTGTGTGAGATTTAATATTCGAAAGTTGAGCGTTCACTGTAAAATCTCACACACAGATTCACTCGCACATTTCGTGAGTTGAGCTATTTATATTAGCGAGTGAATCACAAACAAAAATTAACATTGTATTCTTTGAATAGAGACATTAAACAAGTTCTTGTTAAGTTAGACACAAGGCTGAAAGATGATGTGCAGTTGTGGTGCTAGGCGTTCACTTGGAGCGTGGCTCAGTGATCGGGTGCTTACAGAGGTTGTAAACATCAAAGTCTTCTAGTGGAACCTTCCTGAAGAAGGAAGAAGGGGAGATGTAGGATGTTAT
The DNA here is from genome assembly GCA_001598015.1 of Dorcoceras hygrometricum. Taxonomy (NCBI): domain Eukaryota; kingdom Viridiplantae; phylum Streptophyta; class Magnoliopsida; order Lamiales; family Gesneriaceae; genus Dorcoceras; species Dorcoceras hygrometricum. The sequence continues at coordinate 146,331 of KQ995312.1, forward strand.
ATCCGAACTACCAGAAACAAGAGCAGACTTATTTATTTCTTTACCCTTTCCGCATACACGCATGCATTATAATTGAAATATGTTTTAGCGAGTGTTTTAAAATTAGAGTTCATTTCTAGATACTTCCGCTTGGTATTTTTATTGCCAATCCAGATCTGTTCTCGGTGCTCATATATGTTCAAGAACACTGAGGTATTGCACCTCAATCTTGATTGATCAGATCTCACGGCCCTTCGGCCATAGGTGTCCTGGTGAGATCTGATCCTTTCTTAACAATTGGTATCAGAGCCAGTTGTTCTTGAACGAGCATTTATTTTAAAACGCATGTGCTATCCTTGTTTTAAAGGTTTTAAATGTTTTTACAAAGCTTATTTTATGAAGAAAAGGTGAGAAATGATTTTTGAATTTCATGTTCTCTTTTGTCGAGCTGACACAGAATGCGCGAGTTCTGTGTGGATGCAAAGATCTTATTTTGGTTGGGCTGTTTGCAGACATGGGACAAAATAAGAGAAATGAAAGAGAATCTGGTAGTTCAATTATCGTTTCTTATCGAAATCTGAATAAATTAAGTGATTCAGTAGCACGTGTTCTGTTTTGAAACAAAATTTATTTAAAGTGCTCTGAGGATTTTTCAAAATACTTGTTTATACGGAAAATATCAGCTGGTGCTTTGTTTTTAAATTATTTGAGCTTACATTATAAAATATAGGGAGAATAATGATTTTGGAATTGCATAGCATTGTTCCAAAAGAACGTGCAGTAATATGTCTTCTGACGAACTGACACGGATCTTGCGAGATTTGTGTGTATGCCAAGACCTTTAATTCTGTTATGGGACAGTTTTAAGGAGAAATTGAAGAAATTCTGTGAATTCCATTGTTATTTATCTTTTAATCTTTAGTAATTTGAACAATATTTGAAGCACCATTTCAGTTTTGACATTCTTTGTGTTTTGTCAAATCTGATAGTTTTTGCAATCGTATCAATGCTACAAAATGTTTTTAAGTTTTAAAACTCATGTTATGAAGTGTAAGGTGTGTAATGTATTTTAGAATTTCAGATTTTATCTTCTATCGAGCTGACACAGATTTCGTGAAATCTGTGTGTATGCCATTTTCTCTATTTCTGGCTGTGCTGATAAATAGCACATGGGACAGTGATTGAGAAACATGGAAGAAGTACTGTTAATTCAATTTACATTTATCTCCAAATCTAAATAAATGAGAATTTTCAGTAGCATTTGATCAGTTCTTTTTAAAATCATATTATTTGTGCATACGGTTGTTCCCATTTTTTTTAAATCTGAAAACCCCTGCTGCCAGAATTCTTACTGTGTTAGTGTAGGGAGAGCATTGTTTTAAATATTTGGGAAAAGACCGGATTTCGATCTCTTTTTGATTCCCACAAAAAGGGAGAGAATTTGTTAGATCATGCATTTGTTATTCCAAGTTTTGTGTAAATCAAAAAGGAGAGATTGTTGGATCTGGATAACAGATCCAGATCTGAGTTTTGAATTACACAAAACTTGTTATTGTGTTTCTAATAGTTCTACGTAGAGTGCAGATCTTAGCTGGAAATACAACTGTAGTGTCCGTTATCTGATCACACGCACCAAATGCATGAGTTTTATGATTTAAATTTTAGTTGATGTTTTCAAAATATTAAACGATGACTTATTAAGAATTTTAAATGCATTTTTCTTGAGACTGTGATTTCAGGTGAATATCCGGTGCCGGGTCGCGGAGGGATGATCGGGGATGACAGAGGTGACTTTTAAATGTTCCAATAGAGTATTTTTAGAGGTTTGGAGGTGAAAATAATTATTTAATTTTAAATTTTGGATTATTGTTACGGTGGGAGAAAAATGTAATTTTTGGAGAGTTTTGGTCTTTTAGCCGATTTTCTTGCTTTTGAGCGATAATCGTAAACCATAAAATTTTCTTTAAACAAAGATTTATTCTTTTCAATTTCAGATTCAATGAATTTAATTTAGTGGGCATAAGTAGACTTGATGGGCTTAGACTTGTTGGTTTTAAAATGCACCTCATGGGCCTAGATCACTACCTTTAGCCCACTTAACCCTACTATCATATTTCACCCCTCACCTTTCACACCTCCACCTCCATAATCAGCAGACTTCTCCCTTTCAAAAATCAGCTTAGGTAGTTCTGTGCCATCCTTGGCACATTTTGATCGTGGTGATCATCCCCGTCTCGCCTCGACGTCTCCGATAACGTGTATTCTAAATCTCTCCATCGTAAGGCAAGTTTTAAACCTTCTTTTCTGCCACATTCAGATCATATACGTGTATTAAGATGATTATATGCATGATAATTCGTTTTGAATTCATTTTAAGGCAGCATGTTATCATCTTCCTGAAATTGCTGCATCTTTCGGTTTTCTGCATAATTTCGAAGTATGGTGCTGTTAGGATGTTCCGGGGCTGCAGCTACTTTGTGTTGAGATCCATTAAGATGTGTTTTACAAGCTTGGTAAGTGGTAGAAGCAGCCTTGTACAGTTGAGACTGCAAGTCACTCTCGTTCAGAAAATGTGATTCCCATCATGTTTATGCACTTCTCTGAAATATGCTGCTGTTGGTTGTTCAAGGCTTGCTGCTGCTCACTCATGGTGTTAGATGATGTTTTATGATGTGTATTACAGGTTCGTTAATATGTAGAAGTCGTCCAGATGAGGAGATGAAAGGTTGAGCCATCGTTGGTTGGTTGCGGGCAGATTGTAGGATGAAGTTGCATGATTGTTTCTGGGTGGTTTAGTTGGCTGCCTAGGAGTCATGATGAGGGTCCAGTATATGGTATAGAGGTTCTTAGGCTACTGGCTGGGATCTGGTTCATGGCCTACGAAATTTGGGACATTAGTTAGAGGATGATTTGTGAAGAGAGCGCGAGAGACACACGTTTGGGTGAAGGTTAGAAGTTCTTTCGGGATTAAAGTTAAATGAGGATGTTGTTTGGTGTTCTGCCAGTACACTTTAGCAGTCTTAATTCATACATAAGATGAATAAAAAGTGTCATAAGTTATGTCTAAGGGCTGTAGATTGAGGATATATAAGTTAGAAGTCATTTGGTTACCTACAAGACACGATAAGAGGCAGCACGTAGCGCTGAAATTTTAAAGGACAACGCAGTACACCGAGGACATCCAAAAAGTATTTTTATGACTTGTAAACATGTTTAAGATGTAGGAAATTGTATTTCCTAGACTTGTGCTGGTTGTGGTAAGTTTCGGGCTTGTCCGGTGACTCGTTGAGACCGTATGGTGTCCAAGTAGCCCGTTGAGAAGCTTGGGGCGAACCCGATTAATCTTGGCTAAAACTTTACTTATTTTTCCATGCATCACAAACATGTTTATGGACAGAAAGTTTTTAAAATTAAATGTTGAGTTTTGTGATGATTTATGGCATGATATGTGATGTTTGATGTTTCAAATGAAAAGAAGAAAAATGTTTTGAGGAATGCGAGTTGTTGTGACCAAGAAGTAGAGAAATATGGTGACTACAGCGCATGAGGTCCGTAGATGTGAAAACCCGAGAATTCAGCTTCAAAAAAAAAAATTAAAAAATAACCAACGACTGGACAACCAGCTGCAAGTGCATCCAGTCGCAAGCTGAAGTACTAGTCTCAAAGATCCAGACGCAACGATGATTTCAACAGTAGCACAAAGACAGAAGATCAATCCAGTCGCAAGATTTTATACCAGTCGACTGGATTGCAAAGGAACGAAAAACCAGACGTTTCGTTACAAAGATTGATTCAGACGCGACGTAAAGAAGAGTGAAGTCTGGACAGTTGCGAAGAATAAGTAGAGAGACGTCGTTTCGTTAAGTTGAAACGCTGCGTTTTGGAACCAGCAGCGAGGGGATTCAGAGTAACGCGTTGCGACTGGAGAACCAGCAGGTGGAAGCAATGCTGACGTAACCCTTACGATGTCGTTTGGATTAGTTAAATCCTGCAGTTGATAATTGAAGTTAGCGATAGCAAAACGATGTCGTTTGGATTAATAGATACGACAGCATTTTGCCTTCGCGCTAAGATTCAGCAGATGCTCTTTGCGATGGTAATAACCAACAGGTAGCAACAGTACATCCAGTCGCAGGCTACAGAGAGTTGCAACCAGTCGACAAAGAATCCAGTCTCAAGCTACAGTGTAACCAGACGCAGGAAAGTCAAACCAGCTCTTGGACGGTCAACCCAGCTTTGACCAACGAAAATTCAGATTTTAGCTCACGAATTCCAATAGTTTCTACACGAATACAGATCAGATTCACGAGCTATAACGGCCGATTTATAGGATTAATGGTCGAGTTACTCACCCAAATAAATGCCTGCGTTGACTGATTTTGTAACAGTCGACGTAATGAGGAATTAAAGGCCTTTAATGGCGGACGCTCGACTCCCCCTCCTCGCCACCTATAAATACCCGATTGAGATTGCAGGAATTCTCCACACCGCTTCGAAATTCACAGCAATAAACTCTCACACCAAAGTTCTGCAGCAGTTTCGCCAAATCCCTTAGCCACGATCCTACGTAAATTGTGACGTGTTCAGAAGCTTTTGCTATCAGATTTCTCGCGAGCAATTGTGCGAAGTTCAGCAGAAGTTGTTTTCCAGATTTCGTGCTACCAGGTTTTCGGCCGAAGAATTTGAAGGGTAAGTGGGCTTTTGCTAAGTAAAATATTCGTTTGATATATGTATATATATATTATTCTGTCAAAAGTTCAGTTTCTTTTTTTCTACTGTTCGAGCACCTTTCTGTTCAAATCTCTGTTTCGTGTCAAACTCCGCTTGTACTGACTTTTGCTGTCGTTATATGGGTTTACGAAATATTTCGGATTTCTGGGTTACTGTGAGTAACTAATGGCCCCGACCCCTTAGAGGAGCAAAACTTAGGGACTGATCAGTAAACCATAGACACGATTCTGTGGTTATATGGGTTTACGGAATATTTCGGATTTCTGGGTTACTTGGTGTAACTAATGGCCTCGACCCCTTAGAGGAGTAAAACTTAGGGACTGATCAGTAAACCATAGACACGAAGTAATCATCAGTGCTATCTGTCAGGCTATGCTCTGTTATGCTATGCTATGCTCTGTTATGCTCTGTTATGCTATGCTTTGCTCTGATCAAGCTATGCTCTGTTCTGTCTAAGCTTTGTTATGAGATCTGTTATTCAGTATATGTATAAGTATATTTTGTATGCTCGAATGGTATCCCCCACTTGCTGAGTGTTTCCCCAAACACTCACCCCTTACTTCTCCACCCAGATAAGAATGAAGAGCAGGTAGAAGAAGAAGAACGAGATCAGTTCTGGGGCTGGTGAAGATTCATATTTTTGTTTAATTATGTATTTTATTCGCTTCCGCATTTCTGTTATTTAAATTTTAGTTTCAGATGTAAAAATGATTATTTTTCGATTATTAATATACTGGTTTGAGCTACGCTATGATGGCTTAATGTTTTACAATTTTTATAATTGTTTAATATTGCCGATGTCATGAGTCTCGGTGTCGGGGCGTGACATTTTAGTGGTATCAGAGCTCACCAGGTTCATAATCCAGCTGGGAAACCAAATCTGAAATTTTCAAGGTTCAGGACGAATTTCAGATTTTGGCGAAAGACCAGTGCTACCCTCCGAAATCATGCTTTGCCATTTTGTTTAAAATTTTAATAACTGTTTGTACAGGAATCCGATTTCAGTTCCTTCAGCTGTTCTGAAATCCCTCTAGTAAGTATCTTCTGTTTATGGATTAACCTCACGACTTTCTGAAACCTGGATGAAGAACATCGAGACGCAGCTTCGACTCCTGGAAGTCCCAGACGCAGTCAAAGTGGATGTGGTAACACCACTCCTCGACAATAAAGCTGGGAAATGATGGGAAGCAGTTGAGCCCACCATGACTGCCAATGGACAAGCTATGACGTGGCAGAGGTTTCGAGAAGCATTCTTGAAACAGTACTTTCCCATGCAAGTATGAATGCAGAGGCTCAGCGAGTTCGAGACCTTCACTCAGACCGCAGACATGTCGGTTGTAGAGTATACCTCCAAGTTTAATTCCTTGGGCACCTACGTCCCAACGATTATGGCGGATAACACTCTCAAAATGCACCGATACAAGAGAGGGTAAACAGCCGTATCCAGTCAGCCCTCGTAGTTTACCAATCCACGAGTCTTGAAGACTTGATGGGAGCTGCAATCCACGCTGAAACTGACATAAAGAGGCGGGAAGCGAACAACAAAAACAAGCACCCCCTCAATGCTCAGACTTCTCAAGGTGGGCCTAGGAACAAGCGGCCGAACTTCAACAACCGCGGCTCAACTCCTACATAGAATAACCAGGCATTGCCCATTTGCTCCACCTGCGGCCAACGTCATCCTGGAGACTGTCGCAAACAGAGCGGTGCGTGCTTCAAGTTTGGAATGTTGGGCCACCGAATTGCGTATTGTCCGGAGAACCAAGGCGCAAGAGCTGGATCGAGCAATGCGGCTCCGAGCAATCCAAGGCCTAAAGAGGATAAGCCCAATGCTCGTGTGTTCGCAATGAAACAGGGAGAAGCTGAAGACGCCAGCGATGTGGTGCCAGGTACCATTTCTATCAACAAGCTGCCTGCTTATGTGTTGTTTGATTGTGGTGCTACGCATTCGTTCGTGTCTAGGAGGTTTTCTAAGAAGTTAGGGTTAGAGTCTGAAATTCTATCTGAACCCTATAGAGTAGCAACTCCTACTAATGCTACTATTGAAACATATAAGATCCATCGAAACTGTGAGATTTCGATAAGCGACCATTCGTTCTCCGCAAATTTGATACAACTCAACATGGTCGAGTTTGACGCCATCTTAGGGATGGATTGGCTATCTAAGAACCATGCAATGGTGGATTGCCGAGGTAAAAACGTGAAGCTCCAAACCTTCGACCAAAAAGAGCTGATTTACTATGGGAAGAACAAAGAGCGAAAGTCCCTACTTTCTGCGGCCCAAGCATGGACAGCCATGAAGATCGGAGCAGAATTTTTCTTGGCAATGATCCAAGAAGTAAAAGAAGGAGACGATCTCAAGATAGAAGACATCCCGGTAGTGCGAGATTTTGCAGATGTATTTCCAGATGACTTACCTGGAAAAGTGCCTGATCGAGAAATTGAGTTCGAGATCAACCTAGTGCCAGGGTCGGCCCCAATATCCAAGGCACCCTATCGAATGGCACCTGCAGAACTCAAGGAGCTCAAATATCAACTACAAGAACTGCTGGACAAAAAGCAGATCCGACCCAGTGTATCACCTTGGGGAGCTCCAGTCTTATTCGTCAAGAAGAAGGATGTAACCATGAGATTGTGTATCGACTACAGAGAGTTGAATAAGATCACAATCAAGAACAAGTATCCTCTTCCGAGAATTGACGATCTTTTCGATCAACTCAAGGGAGCTACAACCTTCTCCAAGATGGATTTGAGGTCAGGCTATCACCAGCTAAAGATCAGGGATGAGGATGTCCCTAAAACTGCATTTAGGACAAGGTATGGTCATTATGAATTCACAGTGATGCCATTTGGTCTAACCAATGCACCAGCGGATTTCATGGATCTCATGAACCGTGTATTCAGACCATTCCTCGACAAATTTGTGGTGGTGTTCATAGATGATATACTAGTATATTCACCAAGCGAAGAAGACCACCAGGATCATCTCCGAATTACTCTCCAGACCCTGCGAGAGAAACAACTGTACGCCAAATTCAAGAAGTGTGAATTCTGGCTGAAGAGTGTGGCATTCCTAGGCCATATAATCTCCGAAGCAGGCGTATCGGTAGATCCAAAGAAGGTAGAAGCCATAATGGACTGGCCTGCACCTAAGACGGTGACAGAGGTTAGAAGTTTCTTGGGGTTGGCCGGCTACTATCGAAAGTTTGTAGAAGGCTTCTCTTCTATAGCCTTGCCACTCACTAAACTCACCCCGAAGAACTTCAAGTTCAACTGGAGCGAAGAGTGTGAGACAAGCTTCGAGACTCTGAAGACGAAGCTTGCATCTGCCCCTGTGCTGACGCTACCGATGGGAGACAAAGACTTTACCATCTACAGTGATGCATCGAAGGAAGGACTAGGGTGATGGATCTGTTTTGACAGATCCTGATTAAGTTTTGAATTACACAAAACCTGTTATTGTGTTTCTAACAATTCCACTTAAGCGTACATGTTTTAGGAACGAAGAAGACGATCAGCAACAGCTATATTTGTCCAGCCGATGGTTCACAATATAAACAATCAGCAGTTGGTTTGGTGTTCATGGAATCGGCAGCTGGATTAGCAATGGAGACGTCCAAAGTTGAATCAGCTATTCGTAATCAGGCGGAGGTCAAGTTGAACCAGCTGGAGCACAATAAACCAGCTGGAATGATGACAACCAGCTGCAAGCGCTAAAGAGCAAAGTGAACCAGCCGGAACATGTATTGAGAAGCGCGCTGGAGAAATACGTTGAAGAAGAAGATTCAAATTATAAGTACTGTTGACGAATCTGTTAGCAGTTGCGATTATAAGTACTATTGATGAATCTATTGATAGTCGCTATTCAAGAAGCAAGAAGCAAAGAAGAATCGCAAGCTGGAGCTGGAACGATGAAGAAATCAGCTGGAGCGTTAAGCATAGATGACATCAGCAGTGACGTCATCATTCAGCAGGAAGCTACAGTGATCAGCAGATGAAGAGATATCAGCAGTGAGAAGATGCGCAAGATATGGAATCAGCTGTGATGACATCAGCCTTGATGTCATCACAATCAGCAGTTGGCTATCAGCAGATGAGAAGAGTAGCGAAAAAGATAAAGCGACGTCGTGTTGAAAGATCAGCAGATGGTTTAGCGTTGATGACGTCATCGGTGACGTCATCACAATCAGCAGATGGTTTGAGAGAGCAGTCGCAAGAATCAGCAGGTAGCTTG